>NIUQ01000395.1:8185-53153 GCA_002796945.1 Plectus sambesii
GGCACCCCCCCCCCCCCCGTGACCAAATCACTCACAGAGCAGCCTCGTAGCAGTTTGGTCTTGACACGATCATTGCCTGATCAGCATAAAATGTTAAACACAACGTGCTGCTATGTGACGTCCCATCACACGATTTGGTCACGTGGGGGGGGGGTACCTTGTCCAAACACGGGATGAAACATACCGCGCATGGTGCCACGGCTTCGCGCGTCACCGTGTACTGCTTTCCACAGTAACCATCGGACGACTGAACCGCCCATTCCCGACCCGCCGTCTTTTCTTCAATGAGATCTCGACACTGCGTCAGATAGTATCCTCGCGAATGATCTTCCGACATGCGCCTTGTCATATTCGGACGCTTTCGTTGCTGCAATTATAAATGATAGCGTTACTGCAGTCACAATGCCGAGTAAACACCACAGCACAGCTTTGTTCAACTCGAAAACGTACGTTTTCCCATACCTGTGCGAAATGAACGCTCTGCTTCTCATAGGTTAGGAAATATACGTTTTCAATTCAAAAACGTAAATAGGCGCTGGCCTTAAAGCATCATCTGAAAATAATATGTCCTTACCTGAGAAATCCCAACAGTAGTCATAATGTTACGATACAAGAAATTGAATAATTTATGAAGGCGCTCCAGCATTAAATGCAAATACAGTCAACTGCCTTCATAACGCCTGGATCTATAACGTCGCTGTCTTTATAACATCGGTCTTTGGCCGGTCCCTTGACCGACGTTATAAGAGCAGTTGACTGTAATGATGACTTCAAAACAATCCTTACTCTGTACATCTTGCGTAGAACGAAAGGGTACACAAAACGGATCGTGCTCCACTCTTATCAGATAGCAGTTTTCCTTAGAACTTCTATTTGGCGGCACGATTGCGCAATCGGCGAGCAAGTGAGCGAGCAATGATAACACGGCCGTTCAGCAGTTCAACACGACGCGATCCGCGCGAAGGTCATCAGAGAACAAATACGTGACGAATTTTGCGTCAAATTGTAGCCAGCAGAATGAACTAAAAATACTAGCCAACCGTTATTGAAATTGCTTGAATTTCGAGTTTTAATTTATTGTGAAATGCATCGCAACAGTGGCGCCCCCTGGCGTCTTAAAGTGCAAATATCTATAGATGCGTCGGTCCACTGGACCGTGTACCGAATTACACGGTGTACCGAATTACACGGTGCACCGAGCACTTTTGGCACTCGGTGCACCGGACCGGGACCGGACCGACCTGTTTTTCCGTGGACCGAGCTTTGGACCGGACCGAGTAGCTTGGACCGAGCATAACTCGGTCCGGTCCAGAGTTGCGCTACATGGGAAAAATTGCAAAAAAAGGTCGACGGACCGGACCGTGGACCGTCGGTATTGGACCGTGGACCGACGGTATTTAGTGCTGTACCGCGGTATTTGGTGCTGGACCGGACCGGGACCGGGACCGACCTCACTGAGCTTTGGACCGGACCGGGACCGGACCGACCCCCCTTAGCCTTGGACCGAGCCCGGACCGGGACCGACCCAACAGAACCTTGGACCGGACCGGGACCGGGACCGACCTCAAAAATCCTGGACCGACGCATCTATACAAATATCACAAATCACCCCGTCGCGACATCTGTGCGGCAAAAGTGATAGAATGGATTTATCAAAAATATCATATATTCTTGTCACAATAAATATGGAGTACGGTGAGCCAAGAAAATTTCATGAAAAAGCATGAATAGCTATTCAAAATAAAATTCAACGGTCCTCTTCAGGGCCGAACTAGGAATGAAAAATATTCAAAATTCACTATTCTGTGATTAAGAATGTTTCGTATGTCTCTTTCGCGCTTCAACTTTGCTCGGCTATCGCCTAATAATAACTGTGGTGTGGGATCATGATGTAATGTTGGTATTTGAGGCAACAATTGTGGCAGTACAAATGACGAATTACCGGCATTGCGAGCGAATCGTACGCTCACTGAACAAGCAATTTCGAATTGCTCGAACCAGATGCAGAGCTTTTTATAAGTGCTATTTGAATCTTAAATTTCTCATTCCATGCACGTGTGCAAGTTAAGCAAATGTTTTCATTGTGGCCCTAAACATGACTGTTCAGGTAAGATCTTGGGGTCTACTGATAAGCAGCCAGATGCTTGTTGACACTGTTCCGTATGACGTTCTGCTATTTGATCTTTCATTCCTCTAGCTCCTTCTCGAAATCAGTGAGAAAACTGCAATAGGGCCTCAACATGACTCGCATTGTCCTTCAGTATCTCGCGCTAATCGAGCAAATAGGCCTCGCGGAGTCGTCCAACGCTCTTTTGAGATTCAAATCCCATGCTCCCTGTAAATGTTTTAGAGGGAACTCGAGCAGCATGGGAATCGAACCCATTTTTTGCTACTATAGCACTGGCTTTACCATTTTGAACTGGCAAGCCCTTGTCATTTTATGAGATGCTTGCCCTTATTCCCAGATATTAGCCTCTAAATCCACCAAAAAACTGTTTCTTATAACCAGGATTTAGTGTACATCACAATACCAAGAACCACCTATGGATAATTGTGGAAGTATGCTTCATCATTTAATTTTTTATCATCGTAAATACCGTATTTCTTCCAATAAACGCCCTGGGCGATTATTTTTTCGATCAAGGCTTGTGGGTAGGCGATGATTAGAGGGTGGGCGATTATTTTTTTTCATCAATGATTGAATGAGGCGCTCATTGAAGAGAAGACATTTGTTCCTTCAAGCGTTAGTTTAACTTGTAAAATCACTCATAAATCAAATGATAATGCGATATAAGTATTCAAAATTAAATGGGGGTTCAATGTTGACCTATACTGCACAGGCGTTTGAGGGTGTAATCACTCTTAAGAGGGACGACTATTGGAGGGTGGACGTCTATTGGAAGAAATACGGTAATTGAGACTTATGAAATTTTTGCGTTTTACCAAAATGACATGCCACCTTAACCTTTTGTTCACAAAAATATTTTCAACTCCCTATACATGGAGCAATATTCAGCTACACAATGATACTCTTCACACGCACAGAAGGCATACAGGCCGGTGAGCTAAGGCAAATTGAACTCGAAATAGTGCCAGTCCACCCTACTGCATGCGAAGAGCAAGGCGACACTGATCGACAATCTGAACTGATGTTCGACCATCGAAGAGCGTTAACGCCTCACTTCCTGTTTCTTAGATAACTAGCACGTGTGACGCAAGACGTTTTTGTTGGCGAACAAAAGTTTTATCGCGCACGTATTCGCCAAGCGAGCTTCAGAGCAAACTAAACTGACGTATGATAAAACTTACGAAACTTAACCATCGTCACATCCTGTATTTCAAATTCTTTCTTACATCACTTCGTTTGCTCAAACGATCATTTGACAAATAGCAGGCCTGATAAAAGATTTCCAAGTAACAAAGATGTCAGTGAATTGTCAAAACAGGACGTGATGTTCCAGCCGTAAAAGATATCTACCAGTAATCCTACCCTTATCAACTTCTTTTACGAACGATGATTTACCGTCATGTCAACGCCCTTCCCAACACTTTGGCGAACACGTGACAATGTAGGAGCGGCAGTTTTCTGAAGAATACTGCACAACGATTAGCTGCGCAAACAGATTCTCAGGAAGTTGCGCTTTATGACTTCACAAACATCGAAGGTACCATACCAAAAATAATATAAAAGTTCGATGCTGCCATCACCATGTCACTTCCACTTCCAATTCTCTCTAATCGTCTCCTTAACCCAAGAAGAAGCTACTATGTCGTCCCAAAAGTCCATTATCGTGCTGGCGCTGCTCGTTGCTATCGCAGCGGCGGCACCCAAGGGCGGTCTCATCCCCGACTCGCCTGACGCTATAACTGGCGGAAACCACGGAAACTCCACTGGCCGTGATGCTGTTGACTGTGGTATGTGTCTGGTGCGATATTTTGTTTAATTTTTTCAGAAACAGGCTCCTTGACAATGATACCTGCGTTCGGTCAATACACGAACAGCATAGAGTTACAGTGGAATTCCCCTATACCGGTTTCGGTTATACCGATATTTCACTTATACTGGTAATTTTGATCGGTCCCTCAAATACCGGTAGAAGTGAATTCCACTGTAGAAATTAGAGTGAGGAAGGTTGAAAAATTTATTTCGATTTATATCATATGATACATGTGTCATTGTTCAAAACAACTTTTTTAGTGGCACTACCAACAAATGGCCAGTGTCTTCTGTGCCGGTGCACGTGGGAGAATAATCAGTGTGTCGGTAACACCTCAATCTGCTAAGTTTTCTCAATTTCCCTGGACACCTCTACGATGAGCACATCTTCGATTTGGCAACCGAGAGAGTTTCAGTTGGAATGTATCGCATACGACAATCCAATATTAATTAGCGATAGTATTTGGGTGCGATTAATTTTATGCAAAATGATTTCTATCAGTGATTGCAAGCATACTGTAGATGTTTCAAATGTTAATAATATTTAATAAATAATGGAACATATCTTACGTCGCAGATTAATGTACGGAAGTTTTTTTGCGGTGTACCAACATATTTAACCACTCAAATATTATAAACAAGAGTTGCACTAAGATCACTCGCGTTACTGTTGCAATTCATCAAACGCCATTAGCATTGAAACATGTTAATGTTAATCGTCCTGTAACACAATTGATAAAACCAAGCAGTCAGTATGATTGGCAGGGATGAATGATATAATTGCTTCTGTTTCCTTCATCTTGGATCTCTCGCTGAATTCTTCACAGTTAGTTGTGCACACGCCGCTGGACATGTAATGGTGTAAAGGTTCAGTAAGATGTCTATAGAAAAATGCTCTCTGCGATCATTCGTGGATCATTAATTGTTACTGGCTAGAGAAAAATTTATTTGTAAATCAAGTTGTGTTAAATTCAGAAACAATGGATAGTCAGCGTTTTTATTCATATGATTTTCTTACTTTATTTTCTTACATTGTATAGTCAATTGTGTTTATAACGTCGGCCAAGGGACCGGCCAAAGGCCGACATTATAAAAGCAGTCAACTAGGTACTGACATCGGTCAAGGGACCGCCCAAACACCGACGTTATAAAGACAGCGACGTTATAAACGCCGACGTTATAAAGGCAGTTGGCCCCTGTACAAAACATAGCACACTTGGTCGGGACCGGCCAAGGACCGATGTTATAAAGACAGTGACGTTATAGAGCCAGGCGTTATAAACGCAGTTGACTGTATACTCACGATATTCCATCGGTAATAACAAATATGGTTTGAGATATCAATAGAATGTACTTGTTGATTAATATCTTTTTAACTGTTTGCTCCTTTGCGCCGTATGCGCTGCACGCTCGCAACCTAAATTTGGCATGTTACCTTGACGCTGACATGAATTTGAGAAGGAAAAGTTAACAATGATCCTTGTCTCTCGCGTACGTAAAGGTTGGATAGTTCGACAGCATCAGGGCTCTTGATTAAGGCGATTGACGTCGTATGTATTGTAAGGAATGCTATCTATAAATGTGTGCTCGATAAATTAATTCCCCTATGAGTCGTTGACCAACTGAGGCTATATTATTTCTGTTAACTCATACCTGCATTTGCGGTTAGCATCCACATAGGCATTTGAGTGACACTTTGGCCGTCACTCAGCAAACTTCTATGCTGCTCGTCGCAGTCTGCCTTTACGAGCGTTTATTTTTGAAATATCACATTTATAGAAACGACTTTTTCTTTCACTCTCCCTTTTAATCTTTGATATTGTTAATAGATCTAGCTTGAAGCAGTACACCTTATTCTTGTTAAGCAGTATTTATGAAGTAAGGAAGGCAGCACCTGTATGTTTACAAGTGAAAAGAAATAAGTGCATCGTATGTGTATTTAAACTCTAATACCATCAAATACTGCGTTGGGCAGCAAGTCGCTTGAGATAGCCGTAGTCATGTACGTTCGCGACTCTCATTTATTGAAACATTCTGGTTTCGATAGACAATTTAGATTAAAGTTAGCCTTTCTGAGCGTTTGAATAATAAACTCGAACGGGAATTGAATGCAACTCGCCTTACTTTCCTCAATTATTAAGATAAAGGGGCAAATAGTTTTAAGTGGCATTGTTCGGCTTATCGACAAATTAAGTAATTGGTCAATTTTACAATCAAAAAATCATGTGGAACAGGTCCGTGCTCTCTATATATGAGTGAGAATAGTAATGTTCGTCTTAGAGAAATAGTCTCTTATACGAATAGAGTTGCATTTGTGTCGACCTTCTTTGTCAAGACTGTTAAATGATGCTGTTTGTATCGTGCAATAAAGGAGCAAAAAATCAGTTTAATGTATACCGTTTTTCAAATGGACCCCTGAGGATTTTTTCAGAGGCCGCTGGTGTGAAGATTTTTTCTCTCAACAGCAGCTGGGTGCAAAATTAATTTGATAAACTGCAGCTTTCAGTTATTGTACAATACTATTGGCAAACTGTGTTATCAAGTGTGCTATTGTATAAAATACCTAATCAGTCTATCGAAAAAGTTGTCTTCATCTATCTAGTCACAGTTGACTATGTTTCTAATAATATCTAGCAACCTCTTATAGACGCCACGCTTCTATGCAAATTGTAAATAGACGCTGTGGGATCTATTTGAGAGTGAGGTTTATTTCTTTCAGCGGCTGGCGTGGTGGGATTTATTAAGGAGTGGAGTCTATTTTAGTTCATTTCCTCAGTGGTCGGCAGATGGATGCCATATTCCTTTCATGAAATATGGTAGGTCGCGCGCCATGAAGTAACCTGGGGCCAATTTCATAAAACAAATGTGAGCTGTATTTACATCAAAATGCATTTACATCAGAGCGCTGATTGATCAGTTGCGCGCAGTGATCAATAGCTGCTCTGATGTAAATGCATTTTGATGTAAATACAGCTCACATTTGTTTTATGGAATTGGCCCCTGGCTGCGTCGCCCGGAAGGTCTCACAAAAATGCGTTTCTTTTTCGAAAATCTACTGTAAGCTGCATAGTACCACTTGTGGCCCCACGAGTTATTAATACCGCTCCATATTTTACCTTTAATTTACTTCACTTTCATCATGAATAGCTGTCGGGAATGTAAAAGACTATTACCTAAAGTGTAGCTTTTGCAAAAGTACGTGATATGAGATTAGCTCATGATGTCACGACAAAAAAAAGTCCGCCTGAATAACGAACCTCAAGATTTTTTGTTTGCATAATAGTAATTGGATATCAATTTTTAGGTAAGAAATCTTATCAGTTTTAATCAAAAGGTTAATTAAGGCTGTGTACATCACAAAAATCTAAGCTGGCATTGGAGAACTACAGAAGATAAAGATAGAAGCAGGCACTCATAATGTCAACTCTGAATATGACCGCTTCAAATGACAGTCTCAGCAATATTGCGCCATCGAATAATGGTCTGATAGAAGATAATTGGATAACAAGACTTCAAGAAAATTGGCTCCGTTTGGCGAGCGCTACCCTGTGTATGGCATTATGCCTACTTGTTATGGGCATTACAATATTCAGCAAGAAACATTTAAAAAATGACTATAAATGGTTCATTCTAAATCAAGCCCTTTCAAATTTTCTGTGCGCATTTGGATTGCTGCTGTATTATTCTGTTATCTACGTTTACCTAGGAACAAATCAATTTGTGAAACTGTATTTCCTTGAAAGTAGTCCAATTTGGCTAACACTGTTTGTAGAAATTATCGTTCAGGAAATTCAAGTGAAATTCGGAGAATACGCCCAATACACGACGCTTCTTGCCACCATTTTTAATCGCTGGGTGTCAAACGTGTTGCCCAATTACTATTCTACTATTATGACACCCCGTCTCATGTTCCTTTATTGCTCTTTATGCTATTTGCTGCTTTTGCCTGTCGATGTACGTCTCTTCGCATTTCTGTCATTTTCGAAAAGCTTATCGAACGCTCTTACAATCGTCCCCTTTATACTACCCTGGCTTTTGTGTGTCATTCTTAGCACTTCGATTTTATTTACGCTTTGGAAGCACGTGCATAGTGTTCAAGACACCTTGGATAAACACATGCTTAAAAAAAAGCGCTATGTTCTTTATTCTTTGATGATTCAAATTGCTATGCCGTTGTTGGATAAAGTACCTCAGTATGTGCTACTTATTTTAAGAGTGTCTGGCGTGTTACCCAGCCTTACTACACGTAATGATAGCTGGTTTTTTATATATCTGGGTAAAATCGGAACTTTCAATTCTTATTTTTCAAACGCATATACGTGCTTAGTTATATTGCTTACCATGCGACCATATCGAAAGGCGTTACTGTCGTTGTTGTCACCAATTGCCCAATTCTTTAAATGCTGCTTGAAACTAAAACCAACTCCGAACAGAATTGTTCCCATGCAATCTGATACACCTGCTCGAATTGTTCACATTAGGTCACAGATTTCCTAATGTCCCACTGCCGTTCCATTAGATTTTGTTTTGAGTTTTTTGTTCAGCTTTGATTACTTTTACCAACGAATCATTTCTGTCTTTCGTACGCGTTCGATATTTTCTTTGTCGATGTCTACCTTAGGAAATATATTTCGATTATTTTTTGTCTCACATATTTGGATATATTACATTTGTTTGCACAATGTATTTGGGATATATTATGCTTTGCTTACTCAGTATATATTTTTGCTTCGCTATTCATTGCGCTTACACGGTAATGATAATAGAATTGGATAACTGGAAGAAAGTTATTCCTCCCTGATCGTGTAAGTCGAGAAATTCAATCGTACCAAAATTTGGCCAAAGGTTCAGAAATGCTTTGTTTTTAGTGTAAAACTAAATTTCAGGATCAAAGATTCAAATTATTTGTCTGCTACGATGTTAGGAGCTTTGAAAGTGAACAAACTATAATGAAAAGCATACTTCTCAAAAAATATCTGCGCTTATTCCACATAGCAAATCCTCAACCCGAATGCTATTAGGAAGACGAATTCTTTGCGACGTATACCAATATTTCTTAGTTTCAAGAATATCGGACTGACCACGCAAAACTGTAACCATAAAGCCAAGCTAAACGTGAATGAAATGGGAAGAAAGTGAAGGTTTTAGGATGTACACGCTATTACAAGTTCTTGTAAAGTTTGCTCCGTTTATGAGTTATACGTAGTAAAAATCCAAGAGCACCTTCGAATTAATTTCAAATCGTTCATTACAACAGCATGATTATCCTACGAGAAGCGCTTCCCTCGCATCTGTCGACAGATCAAAGTCAATTACATGAAAAAATAAAAATTCTTCATCGTCGATTGCGTACAGGAAGGCCAACTTAGTGCGCGACTCGGACTCTGTCGAGCACAGTGAAATAAAATTACTAAGCATCATACAATTGATGGCAAAGAAAACATTCCGTTGTACATTATAAAAAACTTTGCTCAGCTCGACAAAAGGCACACGATCGAAACATACGAGTACGATGCGTCCCGCTTCCCAGATTACGTTATTACACGCCACACGTGTACGGGTTGATTCGTTGCACAATGCTGTTCATGTGAGTATAGCGTGTTACAACGTAATATCGAAAGTGGAGCGTATATGTACAGATCGAAAAAGAACAGTGGCGCGATAAAATTTTGACCAGCCTTCACCTCGTGAGCAGAACATCAACAGTGGATTTATTAAAGGCCGGATCATACTTAGTATCGTGCGGCGGAAGTATGTTCCGGCTTATAGGGACTGGAAAATAGAGCAAATGATCGGTATTATGAGCTAAGCGCAAAACAGAATTCAGTTAAGCTTTTTTGGTGGTTAATTGGCCAATATTTTCCGGGCAACTAACCAGAATCTAGATATGCGCGCCCATGTACAGACAAAGAATGACGAATTTGGAAAATATTAGCGTTACGCATTGCCAGTTCGAGGTTTATCTCATATTCAACATAATGATTGGTCTATGAGACTCGAGTGTTTATAAAAGCGATCCAAATTGTGCTCATTATAACCAACTGCCTTTCGTCTACTACAATCTGCTCTCTCGTACCAACTCAACAGTTTGTTCCAAACATCGTCCTTCCCTGTCGACGTCCTCTCTCTATCGCCAAGATAAATCATGATGAACGCGAAAATGTTTATGCTGCTTGCGGTCATCGTCGCCGTCTACGCAAATGCTCTTCCTGCGAAAGCTGCAACTGCTGCCACACCGGCAACTGCTGCCACTCCAGCGGCTGTAGCCGGACGCAAGAAACGTGATGCAACTCCTGCGACTCCAGCGACTCCGGCGACTGCTGCCACTCCTGCTGCTGAAGCTGGACGAAAGAAGCGTGAGGCAACTCCTGCGACTCCAGCGACTCCGGCGACTGCTGCCACTCCTGCTGCTGAAGCCGGACGCAAGAAACGTGATGCAACTCCTGCGACTCCAGCGACTCCGGCGACTGCTGCCACTCCTGCTGCTGAAGCTGGACGAAAGAAGCGTGAGGCAACTCCTGCGACTCCAGCGACTCCGGCGACTGCTGCCACTCCTGCTGCTGAAGCTGGACGAAAGAAGCGTGAGGCAACTCCTGCGACTCCAGCGACTCCGGCGACTGCTGCCACTCCTGCTGCTGAAGCTGGACGAAAGAAGCGTGAGGCAACTCCTGCGACTCCAGCGACTCCGGCAACTGCTGCCACTCCTGCTGCTGTAGCCGGACGCAAGAAGCGTGATGCAACTCCTGCAACTCCAGCGACTCCGGCAACTGCTGCCACTCCTGCTGCTGTTGCTGGACGCAAGAAGCGTGAGGCAACTCCTGCAACTCCTGCCACCCCTGCGACTGCTGCCACTCCTGCGGCTGCTGCATAGGTCTTTACAGCCCAAACTATTGACGCCGCTTGAATGACTTCAGTGCTAGCTGCATTTTTGTGTCTGAGAGCAAAACAAGTAAAATTTGATGTTGAAATAAAATGGAACCCAATCGAACGTACTTTTTATGCATAGTGCCATCAGCCTTTAGATTTCTTAGAGCAGAACCGTCGGTGCATGACAAAGGGTACGAGCAGAACGCAAGATATCGATTTGCTGCCACCACTTGGTCGCCCAAATTAGGACACTAACGCAGTTCGCGCTGAAATGTTTGGATCGGTATAATATACGCAGAGCAATCAAAATAAACGTTTACTTGAAAGTTTGCCTTGTACTTGACAATAGTTTCATCAATCGGAACGTTCCACTGGTATTTCGGTCAGACAATTGGCGCCGGGTTGCAGCTGTATTGTTCGGAACCAACTTGATCGTGGCATGAATAGAGCGAAAACAGTCGGCAAATGTTTTATCGATTTTTATTTCGAAGCGAATGAGAATTCATGATCATGACATTATCATGATGATTACGCGCTTTCATTTTAGGCTGCGATATATCTCACAGTGAATATTTCTCCATTCATCCAAGATCCGTCAACAGTACAGCAGCACTGCTTTAATCAAGTTAACGTTTATCTTTTTATTAACGGAGGAAGAAATACTGTTCCTTAATTTAAACACTTGCCGTTTGCTAGTGAAAATTAAGATTCAATTACATCGACTATGAAACTCTTAAGACTAAAAATTTCTTCAGATATTATAGAGATAATTATAACTTCGCGTAGACAATTTTGACGAGCGTAAGCAAATCGCTGATATAATATACTTTGCGCATAAGCCTAAAGAATAAACCTGTGTCGAAACTGCTACGGTATAGCAGTTTTAATACTTCGTTCTGTCATTGGAGTGCCATTCATAAGAGTTGTTTGCAGTGACATTTCTAAAAAATTAGGATCCTTTGACGAGACACTTTTATCTGACAGTCGTCGGTAGTTGGATTGAATGCCAGCGAGATGCAGAATACACTCCGTTGTAATGGATGAGACAAGATATTTTGGGAACGATGTCTTGCGCGATTCGATAGGCAGGAACAGCAAATACAAGGCAAACTTTCTAGCAAACGTTTTATTCTGATGTTTCTGTGTCACTTTTACCTATCAAAGCATTTTACTGTGAGTTGCTTCAGTGTCCTTATTTGGGCAGTCAAATGCTGACGGCTGAGCGATATCTAGCGTGCTATTCGTATCTTCTCTCAGACAGCGGCAGTTCTGGTCTGAACAGCCGAAAAGCCGCTGGCATAATACGCAGGAGGTACATTAGATTGGATTCATTTTTACTCCATTATCAACTTTTTCATATTTCACTTTCAGACACGGAAATGCAACTAGCACTAAAGTCAGTCCAGCAGCGTCAATCGTTTAGGTCGTAAAGACCTATGCAGCAATTGCAGGAGTCGCTTCAGTGGCAGGAGTTGCAGCAGTTGCCGGAGTTGCAGCAGTCGCAGCAGTTGCGGCAGTTGCAGGAGTTGCGGCAGTTGCAGAAGTTGCAGGAGTCGCAGCAGTCGCATCTGTGGCAGCAGTCGCAGCAATAGCGGCAGTGACAGCAGATACTTCAGTCGCAGCAGTGACACCTTCAGTTGCGTCGAGGCACGTATCGAGCGAAATGCAAAGCCCGTTTTGGCCTCGGTAGAAACCTTGCTTGCAGACGCACTGACCCGTTATTTCACCAAAAAGGTTATCGAGAGCACTGGAGCAGACATTGGCGCAGACTTGAGTTTCCTGGCAGTCTGTGTTCTCGCACCGTGGGTTGAGAGGAAGCAGGCCGCAGTCGATTGCGTTTAGTTTGTCGCACGGATCAACCACCTGAAGATATTTCCACATTGCTTCCAGTGGCGAAAGACCGGATAGTGCATCCAGAGACAGTTGAGGCAGTCCACCATGCACTGTGGGTAGATTATCCGCTAAACAATGTGATTCAATGTGAGATGAAGGATCTTCGTGAGCATAATGTTACTCAAGTTTTTGCAAAAAGCGGCATGTAGAGACCAACTACAAGGCAGTCTCGTCTAGCAATAAATGGCAAATTTAGAAGCAGGGGATTGTGTTTCGATATATATGGTGGTCCACGATATGATAGCATCATTAACTGCAATTTCGGTATCGGTAGTTTCTAGCACTTAAAACTAGTTACGCTCTCGAACAGAATGAAAATATCACTGTGCTCATGCTGACGAGAATGAAAATAGTAAACGAACCCATAGAAGGAAAAGCCTTTGCGTTGACGACGACGATGACCCCAAGCAGCACAAGCATTTTCGCGTTCATCATGATTTGACTTGGCAATAGATAGAAGGTTACAAGGAACAATGATATTTGGAGCAAACAGTCGAGCTGGTATGAAAATGCCGATAGTAGTAAGCAAAAGGCAGTTTGGGACTATGAAATAATGTGGCTTGCTTTTATAGTGACTCGAATTTCGTTGATCATTGATATCTGATTGTGTTTGCCTTGCGTCAAACAATGTTAATCCTCGAGCTGGCCGTGGGCAACGCGAATATTTTTCAGTTCGTCATTCTTTGACTGAACATGGGCGCGCAGATGTAGATATCGCTGAATCAGCGGGAAAATATTGGTCATTAAATAACTCTCGCAACCTGACTAAAATTGGTTGTGCGCCTGGCTCGAATTACTGATCATCTGCTCAGTTTTCCAATCCCTAAATGCCTGAAGTATGCGCCGGTTTAAAATAACTCCGCTGTTGATGTGTTTTGCACGCGAGGTGGGCGCCAGTCGAAATTTCGTCGCGCCACTACATTTTTTTGGATCGTGCGCCTTTTGTCAAGCGAAGCAAAGAATTTTTGTTATTTGATAGTCCTGGGTTGTGTAAGCATTAGCTTTCTGATTAAAACTCGCGCGCGTTTATGTAGCCGACCGCCCAAATAGGAATGAATGCAACCGCGCAATCGCATCCCGTGATGGGGAAATTCTGTTGAGTTGTGCTCAGTGAGGTGAGGGACGCGGTCTGGCCCAAGTTTGGGGCGCGAGCGCTGGTGTCCGGAGCTAGCTTACACCCCACCTACCGTAATCGTCGTAGTTGTCGTACCGTTGTCCCACCGTTGTCCTACCGTAGTTGTCGCTAATATTGTTTTTCCTCTTTGAGTATTCTAATTGTCTGTAAAATATACTTGAGCAAAGCTTTGAGTGACGTGTGGACGGGGTCATCGCCTATTGTACCAATCGGGTAATGATTCAATAGGAAAGTTGCACACGGGGATTGCAAAAATATTGCACTTATCCGGTTTCGGCTGGACTTCACATTCTTCCGCTCCTTCGTCAGTCGATACTGGAAGAATGATGCCGTCGCCAGCGGGCACTGTCAGAACCGTTTCGGAGCCGCTTTAAACGGCTCCCTTTAAAGAAAATTTCGACCTAAATAATGCTACATTTTAGGATCGCTCATCAATGAGTTAAATCGTGTAAGCTATCATACGATGATGAAACATTGGCACGGTAACAATGTATTAATGTGTGTCATTAGATCAGAGCTAAAGCGCAATATTAAATGCGCATGCTACAGTTTTCAAGCATTTCCGTTCAAGTTTTCATTATTCTGCATTGATATTCGTTTAGTTGTACAAAATACCAGAGTTTTAAGGCCATCTTCCTTTTACGTCATATTTTTAATAATATAACAGACACATTCTGAAATGCATCTATTTCAGACAACGTTTTCAATTAGAACACTGCCGATGAGCATTGTGCCACTGCTGCAAGCGCACAGATAACTTTTATCCATCCTTGTTTTGACGGGCATTCTAAGTTCAGATGTACACGGAGAACACGCGCCTCGCTATTTTTGTAATTAAGTCAATTCTTTTCTTAAAACTAATTACTTTTCATATTGTATTTGTCGGCAGTAATCTTAGGCGCTGAGATTCTAGACATTTCTTGCAGACTACTTTGCCTCATGAAGATGTGTCATGCTATGATTAGGTTAAGCCGGAATAAGCGTAAAAGTTCTAAACTGCGCTTATGAAATAACCCGTCTTCGCATACAATGCGCTTTTAATAACTTCTTTGGTGCGTTCAGAAGTCAGAGTGAAGACTGCCTGACTAAACTCTACTTAAGCGAGCTTGTTGTCGAAAGCAAAATCTTTGCGGTTAGCGAAAAGCATTCGGTTGGATAAAAAGAATACTCGAATTCTTTTTAAAGGTAAGCTACTGGTTAGTTTATAAATAAGATACCGACAGTTAACTAAGTCCTGACCTCGGATTCGCGTGATGATTTTCGATATTGAAAACGTTGTAAAAATCATATCTGCAAAGGAAACTAAGACGAGGTCACTAAAGCTAAGTCACTGAAATCTGGAAAAGGTTGGATTTCCTATCTTTCGATAAGATGTCAAATTTGACTGAAATATGATACATTATCATCTCAAATTAAACTATTAAATTCTCGTGAACCAGATCCTGTGAAAAGATCTTATAGCGTCTCATTATTAACATAGTCAGTTGAACACGCTTTGAATCTGAATAGTGCACGAAAGTTTGCGAAAATAAGTAGCAGAGCAGGTAGCAGAGTCTGAAACGGATCCGAGGAGTCTATCGATTAATTGAGAAAAACATTAAAGTGACAAAACATTTTGGCTAGAAGGACACGATTTTTGCAACATAATGGTGAAAGAATTTCATCACTGTTCTCGCACCAACATTTCCTTCCACCTATTCAATTAACCTTACCCACGCGTAAGTCTTATTATATAATCGTCTTTCAGCTGAAATCATCATTAGTCTACAGTGAAACAAAATGACCAACGTTTCGGTATTTGCCGACCCTGATCCAGGATCGGCAATGTGGTTGGGACTCTTGTACGCCGTGTACGCTGCTATTGGGATTCCAGCCAATTTACTCGTCCTCGTGCTATCCACAACAAAAAATGTGCGCGTTTATCCTATTAATATCTGTATATTCAGTATCGCTTTTGCTGACATGATGGTTCTGGTTTCGTGTCTCTCGTCAACGCTTTGGGCCTTGACTCAGGATATTATAGTATGCAAAATAATGGGAGTAGGAATATACGTATTCATTATGATGAGCATGACTTTGCCATCGTGTCTGTCGCTGTGCCGCCACGTTGGCCAAGTGCGAGATGAGCAAGAATTGCATCCGATAGTCAGACCCTTGCGACGGAGAAACGGAATTCTTGCACTGAATGGGATATTCTGGACGTACGGCCTCTTGTTCACTCTTCCATTTATCTTGAACGATCGTATGGGATTGGATGCGATGGGTTGCTGCGGTGTTGTTGAAATCAATTCTGTTCTTCTCTACGTTTACTATTTGATTTTCATCTGCGGTGTGTTGTTCGGCGCATATATAGTCACATTCGTCTTCTATCGCAAACTTTCAACGTGGGTGGAAAGAACCAGCTCAATGATGACTGCTACAGATCAAACGAATGAAACTCTAGCCGTAACGCGCAGTATAATGCGAATGATTCGATGGCTATTGTTCGTTCCGTTCGTCTTCTTTTATCCAGCTTTAGTCGTACAAGTAGTTTTGCGCATTTTCCCAAATCTTGTCAGTGTATTCACAGCGCGCATTTTTATGATTACCGTTCCTTTGCCCCATCTTATCGATCCGTTTGTCACTCTTCTCTTTGTAAAATGCTATCGCAGATCTTTGATTAAGTTGACTGATGGGGGCCATACGCTTTCTAAGCACCCTGCGCATCCAACTCACGCGTCTGTGACTATCAAGCCGCAGACAAATGTGTCGAATACGATACTCTAAGCTGTTGAATGTGAATTGAAAATTTTGTTCCTGGATGCTGATTGTTCCAACCCAATCTTAGCTTTAATCTCTCAACTCGTCTACTCTGCTTAAGCATAAATCTCTGTCGCGGTCTAAGAGCTCCTTGACTTCGTATATGTTGGATTATTTTAAGTCGAAATTGATTAATAAATGCCTACTAAGCCTCCAACTATTAAATCCTGTCGATAAGCAGATTAAGCCTCTTTCTATGGGCATTACATAAATCACCTTTCAGTAACGTGATTTTAGAACAGAACACAGGCTTATTCACTCATGATGTCATTGTTAAAAGCTTTTGTCATGCGCCTTCAGTATTTTTCGTATTTAATGTGTACAGTTTATTTCTATAAAGTATCTTTTGTGCTAAGATTGCGTGCACATTCACAAGTATCGCGTGTTTTGATAGGTACTGAAAGGACGGCTGGCTAAAGATAGCTTTGCAGTGATTAACTATTTCTGGTTATACTCGCCGACACGTTGCACATGTTTCTGAACTGCGCTTTGTTAGCTAACAATTAAAAGGTTTGAATTCAACTACAGCAGAAAACAGATCTGGTCGTCCCAGGACAGTACAGACGAGTCAGCTGGAAAGAATGGTTCGTGATCGGATCGATCGAAATCCTCAATGTCCAATGCAAACAATAGCTGCAGATTTGAACGCACACAGGGAAGCGCACAAGCGTCTGGTCGCGAAATACTTGAAATGCGCTCTTTCAGCCTATTTATCGTTCGTTCACCACATAAATCTCAGTACAGTCGACTCTCGATATAACGGCACCCCTCGGGACCGGCCCCAGCTGACGTTATAGCAAGAGTGACGTTATATCGAGGGTCATTTTACCTTAATTTCTTTTAGGGCCAACCAAATCGAGCCCAACCAAGGTGACGTTATATCGAGAGTCGACTGTAATTCGTTCAATTCGTTTCGCTTAAACCGGTGATTTTGGCCGGTCCCTCAAATACCGGTACAAACGAATCTCACTGTATATTGTGCATACTGGAGAAACTGTCAACAATTGTTCCATAAACTGTGGAGAAAAGAGAGACTGAATCTTATTTTTTCACATATCGTCATGCAGAGACTCTAATGAAAAGCGAGCTCATCTTTACCAATAATAGTGCCTGGCGAGATTCCTTACTATTGATCGGAAAATTGAGTGTACACAAAGAAGTGAAATGTCTCGCTGACCGTTCGTTTTTTCGTTGCCGAGCCGGTATCGTAACCGGCGGGAAAGATGAAATCACGGAAGGCGTCCAACTGCGCACCAGCTCGCTTCGTCATTTTAGCAAAGTTGGGTTCTGAAAAATTTTGTGAAAGAATGCGACAAGGTTGATTGCGAAGAACTGAGCTGTAACGAGGTGGAGATTCGAGAGTGGGAGTCGGGGTTGATCGAGGTTCGAATTGATTTCGAAAATCGATGTCAGGGATATTCCGCGAGGATCGAGATTATCCCTAACCCATTACAGCTCTAAAGAAAGACAAACAAATCCAACTTGTCTGATCTTCGAATTCTTCGGTGATGTTTTTGTCCAAAGCCATCGCCTCCAGCGCTTGGTAATGCTTCACTAGCACTGAAAATGTAAGACTGATTGAAGGAAAGTTGTGTCTAAATAATAAATGCTGAAGCACACGCGCTGACTCAGTAAAACTTTGCGTGAAAGAGGAAGCTTTCGTCATAAATTGCACATAACAACTACATTTTTATCAGGAAATACACGAATACGACAATATCAGTTATGTGTCGATACGCAAAACCATTCCAAGTTGCACACTCCCACTAGCCACGTCGACAGTGCGTAACTCAGACATTATTATTGATTTATTATTTACTGCAGAGCGCATCGAGTAATCCGCCAACGGACGAGGTGTGGAATTTACCATATATCACTTTCAACTAATTGGAATCAGAGGGAATGAATAACAAAAATATGCGAAAATGAAGACTCATCTAATCCATCATTATAATTATTAGTCAAGTACCTGGATTGTGAAACAGCTCCGGGCTGTAATCATGCATTGTCAATTTTTTAACAACGTCCCTTGCTTTATCTACTTGTTCCGCATTTGCTGAAAGAACGATTATATATTTTCATCACCAATCTGCAGTTAATTCTGATACAATAAGGTTAGTAATATGATGTACCCATAAACATTCCACTACTGGCTCCTTAGATATCCCACTACCGTACCCTTGGGCCATTCATCGTCATTCTTGAGGACTTTGTCCAAGTTGCGGAGGTCCTCAGCGAAGGGGAGGAAGACGATGTGAAAGCCGGGGCTCTGCTCGATGGCGCCGTCCTCGTCGCGCACTTCGCGCTGCGGCAGCAACGCCACCAGCCGAGGCGGCATGTTCGCCCGAGCGGTCATTCGACACAGCGCCATCTTGTCGTGTACTAAACAGCGCGCCAGCAACGCTCGAAACAGACACGTACTGCCGCGAATGCTCTAAACGTTGAAGAATAACTTATCATTCAGAGGCTTTCTCGGTTAGGTACAGTAAATTTCGTTCTTACCGGTTCTGCTTATACCAGTACTTCGCTCATATCGATCAAAAAATTGTCGATCCCAGAGTGTATCTCCCCATACAAGTAAGTTTGCTTGTACCGGTCAAAACGTGCCGGTCCCCATTAACCCGTATAAATGGATTCTATTGTATGCGTATATTACAGTATCACGGATGAATTTTTTTTACAGTAATCCTTTAAGAAGTGTCATTTACAACAATTGCGCTTGTTACAACAAGTGATTGATCAAACACACGAGTTTTGCTATAAATCAAACGGCGAAATTTGCGAATTTCTTTCTGTCCAGTGCTGAAGAATTGAAACGAAAATTACGAACGCATTTTCCATTCTATTTAAACTTATTAAGTAAAGTCAATGAATTTTTGAAACTCATCAATTAGACTAACTCGCAACCGCCCCATGCAATATGAAATCGAGCAGATAAAGTAAGTGAGTGAGAATACGGAGCACGAAAAAACTAACAATCCCCCACGCTTAATCCAATCCCAATCATATTAAAAGGCAGAGAGTATAAAAAGTTAACTATCAACTAACGCAGCTCATCATTTTTTACGAGAGAGATCAAACCAAAACAACCAACTGAAAAAATTGCTTACAGTTTCGTTCGGTCGTAGAAAGAGCGACGGGCGGACGTGGTGTTCAAGTTCGAGGTAGGAGGTAGGTTTGAAGCCCAACAGCACGATCCCGGCGGGCTCGATGCGCTTCAGCGACTCAACTTCGTCCATCTCCATCGCGATGCGCTGCCCGCCATACATCTGCGTCTTCTGCATGTCGCTCGGCAGCAACTTCTCTCCCGTTTCCTGCAAAACAAACATGACTACTAGATGATTAATACTTTTCGATGAGTACCACTTCGGAACCGCTATAAAAGGTAGTGTCTAGGAAAGCATGAAACAAACGTAATAAACACACCTGATTAAAGTAAGTCTTGTGAGATAGGACTTCTTCATTTCGTTGCCGATCCAAGCGCGTCGCAGTGGGGACTTTGGCGACAGCAATGGGATTGAATCTGTAAAAGGTTGCCAACAGAATATCGCTAAATTATGGACGACTTACATTCCGACAGACAATTCCACGCCATCGGCTATCTTCAACTTGATATTGCCCATTGCTCTGCGTTTTATGTTCTTGCGTCGAACGCTGCGGAGAGAAGAAAATTAAGAATGGATTGGCTGACAATTAAAAGTGTCCAGTTCATAATTTCAAATTATGACGTCCTTTTCTATATATAAACCACAATCATTTCCGGATCAATTTTATATCTTAACCAAAATGAAGAGCAGATAATCATTTTAAAAGCTCGTCCTTAAAAAATTAATAGCATAGTGAAATTTGTTAAAGCCGGTACTTGAGGAATCGGTCAAAATTATCGGTATAAGCGAAAATGAAATTAATTAATTCTACCGTATGCTTATGATGTATAAAACGTCTTATTTTGAATGTATAAAGACAGCTGAAAGCGCACACTTACTCAGACATCAGAGAGTCGAGTCTGTCGCTACCGTTCAGGTCGGAAGACAATTCCAAAACTTTCTTCTGAAAGATATATTGTGTGTATTAGGTGCAATATGTAAATATTGATAATCACACAAAAAGCCACCGTGCTCTAGTATAATCAAACCAGTGTGGAGGGAAAGGATAAATTATCTTGAGTACCATCAAGCCAAGTTCGGTTGATTTGCAGTTAAGAGCGAAACATTTCTAACGTTAAATTAATATTATATGCACTAAAATTTATCAGATTTGTTTAAAGTTCAAAAGGGTGTTTCTTTACAAAAAGAAAAATAAAGTAAACAAGAATGTATCGCTTAACTGTACATGGCAATAACATAAGTGATAAAAGAAATTTACCCAAAAGGTTCCGTTAAAATCAACGCCAGTCGGAACTACTTCAATATCGATATCTTGCTCCTTCAAGTCGTTGACTTTCTGCTGGATTCTCTTCTGCAAAACGCACAAAGAACATTAATAGCTCTTTCGAAGTGAGCAAAACCAAGACCCAATTCGAAATGCTACTGTTGTATTCGCAAGAAGGAACTAGATCATACCTCCGAAATTGAATCTCCCTTGTGTGGTTCACCGTTGTTGGTGAACAGAAAGACTCGCTTGACACCAAAACGAATGTCACTGAAAACTGACCATTTCAGAAGCGACAAAAAATAATTTGCTTGGCAATACTTGTTAGTAGTGAGCATAGCGCTGAGCCACAGAGCCTCGTCATAGTGGCACTCGCCGTGACCGCCAAACTTTTCCTTAAACTCCTCGTAGATGTCGTCTGCAATTTACATACAGTGAAAATCTTTAATATTGATAAATGGGGGACCAGCGGATTTTGACCATAATGATCAATTATTATTACTATTAATAATTTTTGCCCTTGACAAAACATAGGAGCCCAAAAAAAGAACGGAGATGGCGCGTCATAAAAGCGAAGACGGAACTCGGGAACGAGCGAACACCCGAGGGGGGAGCAGAACAACAATGATCACTCATTGGTACGGTCCAAAAGTAAGTAAGAGATTATCGACCTGAATCAAGCATTTTGTCGATTTCTCGAACACGCTCGGCATTCGGTAGCGCCACATCTTGCCATATATGGATATGTTTAAACGATTGACCGTTATTGGTGCTCTGCTAAAACGGTTAACATACAGTGAAATTTGTTTGTAGCGGTACTCGAAGGACCGGTCAAAATTATCTGTATGAGTGAAATATTAGCAAAACATATTCTAACGTACTCCACTAGATTAATTAAGCGTTGTTGGATTAAGCATCGAACTAATGATGGAGAATTCTCGCGATGAGCAAAGCTTGTCATGCAATTTACCAATAATGCATTATAAATTCTCTTACTTTTGCATTTCAAGATCCACAAATTTTTGAAATATGCTCAACGCTTTTCATGCGCATAGACTAATTTGTAAAGCGGTTTTACAATCCCGATTGAGTGGGCGAGCCGTGCTCATTGAGTCATATGACTGAAAATTTACATAATATGCAAGAGCGTTTAATTCAATGCAAACAAAATGCGATATAAATGTCGGCGATAATGTGAAGTTCCCGTAACGAGAAGAAAGTGAAAGAAAGGCATATGACAGCTCACCGTATTAATTAGTACGATGGCTATGTACTCCTGCTCTCCGCCGCAACATTTCTGAACCATCAAGCTGCGAACCACCTGAAAACAGCATTACAGTAAAATTCGTTCCTACCAGTGTTTAGAGGACGTATTACTGTACTAGCGATAGGCGCTTTTGCTGAATTTACCTGGAGGCTGAGTTCGAAGCAATTTCCATCGCCTTGTACTGATTTGCTGTTAAACATCGGCTTGGAGGCGTCAACGACCAAAACTGTGCAATCCTTGGAGGCCGCTTTGTAATAGGGAGCTCCATCGGTCGCATCATCACCCAAGTCATCGTCATCAAAATTCCACAAATCGTCACCCATTGTGTAGCGCTGACAAAGAATTTTTATAGGTATACAGAATACGGTAGTGGAAATATACTCCCGACCAGAAGCATGCGCGCGCACGATCCATTTCATTTTGCCCTTTTAATCGCGCTTAATATGGCGTGAAAAAGTTCAAATCACATCAAGCATTCGTGTACATTATAATTATATCTACAGTGCAATTCAGTCTACCAACAGTATGATTTGTCATTATTTAAGTCATTGATATATGCTTTATTCTAATGAAATTCTCGATTAACTTAAAAGTGTTATTAGCCTATTTTCTCAGGACTATAACTTATTTCGAGTAATTTTCACTGACCGACTATGCAATTGTCAAATAGCTGTTAAGTTCACTCTTCGTATTTCGACCACTGCGACCGACGTCCGAACCACGGGATGAGTCGGGCAAGGTTGGCTAACTCTGCTCTTGTTTGAACACGTTTTACGAATTTGAAATTGTCAAGGTAACCAGTGTACCGTAGTTATCAAGTCAATTCGTATTGAAAGTCTCAACACTTCATTCATTTTCGTACCACAGTTGATAATATATCATTAAATTAAAATTAAAGTAATGCTTAACCTCCTTAGAAATATTCTCTAATATTAAACATATCAAATGATATTTGCTAAGCTATAATAGGGTACTTTTGATAAATTAACATTTTAAAACAGAAAGTTTCGATTCCGCTGCATATCTGACAAATACGCAGCGTAATTAAGATAATTTGCTGAATGGAAAGCAAACGACTCAAGGCAGAATGTGGGAGACAAAACTCGCGCCACATCGCCCGTTTTTGGACAATTTAATCGTTGGCGTACCGGTCGGCGTAAACAGGGACTGGAATCAAGACAAGACTAGAGGGTCGGCTGCGGCCGGCGAGAGATGATTCAGATTTAACGGTGCGTCGGCAGAGAGAGAGAGAGAGAGAGAGAGAGAGAAGACCCAACGACCCTAGAAGTAGTAGTACTCCGGTCGCTGTCAGTGTCATTCCATGCGCGCGTGTCACGCTATGTTCTTCGTCTGCTACATCTCTTCGCGTTCTTTGGTCTCCTCAGTTTGTCAGCCGAGTGAAATTTATTTTCCGATCTTTTTCCTTTGTCTCATTTACGCGATCTGCTAGTTAGACGTCGTTGCTCACTTGTTCAAAATTCAGTGGTACTAATTGCCTTATTATCGAACGATGTTTCTGCGCTAGACTTTGGTCACTTGTTCACCACAACTGTCTGACTGAATCGCGTTACTGCGCTCGCGAACACACTGACTTTTCATCGCTCTTTATTCCCATTCTCTGTGTAATTTTACTTCATTGAAATGACGTCATGAAAAAGTACATTATCTCTTGTTTAAAAAAGTCTGAAACAGTGTTAGAGCGCTTGTGTTTAACGATTCGGATATCAGTTGAACGTCTTTATTGCGCAGGATATAATTGAATAGTGCAAAATACCTCCATTTTTATTAACTCTAAGGAGGTCGAGCTAGGTAGTTCCGTGAGACATTTCTTTTCACCAGATTTTCTCGCTTTTTTCCATCGCAGAGAAAGAAGTACCCCGTCGGCCAATAAATAAATTCGATATTCAGCAATACGAAACCATTTTCAGGAGGAAAGCGGTCGGCAGAAAAAGATGGAGGATGGTGACTTGCTCAGCGAGACATCGTCAGTATCAGCTGACGCAGAAAAAGTGCGTGCGACGCCTCACCCCGAAGGAGAAGACGATTTGTTAACCGTCGCACAAGAAGGCAATAAGAAGGACACGAATAATAGTGCGGAATACCCTTTGGAGACATTTACGAACTGGAATGTCACGGGCGAACGGTATTATGTGGAGGCACCGATCGACCGATTGGGCATGTTCGCCTTTCACCTTCGAACGCACATCACTTCGCTCATTCTCGCTGGCAATCCCGCCATCTCCTACCTTCAGCAGCATCGAAGCGATCGCCTCACTGTCGCCGCCCTCTTCTTCAGCTGGCTCGGTCTCGAAGCGTTTCTCTTCGCGCTCGTCGTGTCCAATGTATGTTTTCTGCGTTTGTGACTGTAGGATTTTATTGTGCAGTCACTTCTCATGCCTATTCATTATCCCTCCTCTCTCTCCGAATATCGACTAGTAACTCTTCTTAAAATCGTTCCTTATCGTAAGAGACAGATGATTCAGCAAACTTTCGCCAGCGGTGGTCAAAGCTAAATATACTCGAGCGGATCGAACGTTTTTGTAATAATATACTTGTTAAAACCAGTCGCTGGCATTTTTCTTTAAAGATAGTCTCTCTCTTTGACATGAATTATTTAATTTCACAATAATCCCAATATTAATTTTATAACTATTAAATAGCAGATAAGAAAGCTTAACTTGTCCATAAGTCAACAATGTGTAGCATTGATTGAATTATAGCTGTGGCTGTTCGACGCGAGATTGGGTCGCCTATTGGCGCTGATAATGGCAATCGGGTTCTTCGTCAGTGGCTCGCTAAAGGTGCTCCTCTGTTTGCCTCGGCCTCCAAGCCCCCCCGTCACCGAGCTGGCTAAAGAAGACTACGACTGGTAAGATATTGTTCATGATATTAACACTGGAATTTATATCTCAACTTCATCATAATGCGAGATGTTTTAGTCCAAATTTCCCTATCAGTAACAAAGAAATTAAGTATTGCATCTGTAACAACAAAGGTTAATAGCGTGAATGTCACAGCAAACGTACTCAATTTAGTTTCCGCCCTAAGCGTGCTACGGTGTTCTCTGCGGCTTTCTGTTACTAATTAAGACATTTTGACAATAGTTGAAATGTTCAGGAAGGCGCATATTTCAATTAGAGAGTTACTTTAACGTAACTGCTGTTAGAATGCTTATTTTTCAGGGCCTGGCCATCAAATCATGCGTTGTTGGGTACAGCATTCCCCTGGTTTATTTGGATTTATGCATCCAATCATTACGATTTGTCATTCATTCAATCGATCGTTCTGCTCCTAGCCATTTTCACTTGTAAGTGCTTTTCATCATTTTGGTGCGACATGTTCTATTCTGACAAGGAATATCTCGTCATGCTATCGTGAGAACTGAGCAATTTTTTAAACAAATTTAATGCTAGTGTACTGCATTGAAATGACAAAGTGAGTCAATCGGGTCGAGGCTTTGGCGGGGTGTGGTTTCGAGGTGCTACAGAAATTCTAAGCTACCCGTGACGCGATCCAATAACTGTGCTTAATTATTTTATTGTATTGCTTCGTTTCGCATACTTTAGCTGCAAAGTCGTACTTTGCGGATATTTTCTATCATTGTGTTAAGTACAACTTAAGCTAAAGTACGTGATATGAAACTGGTCCATTGTCTTACCGGCATCATATCACGTACTTTAGCTAAAGACGCATATAAGGCAATCCAGAAATACATTCGCGAAGGAAGACTTGAACAAAACAACGCCACATGACTCTTATCCAACTTTCCCATTCTCTTATATGAAATATTACTGAATCTCTTGCAGGGAACGCGGGTGTGATGTGGAGTCGCGTGTACCTGGGCGTTCACTCCCCCTGCGACGTGTTGGCGGGGTGGACAATGGGTTGCGTATTGCTGTTCGTCGTCAGCGGCTTCAGCGACCGCGCGCACGAGTTCTTCATCACCAACCAATCGGGTCCCCTCTACTTCATCTTCGCTGCCGCCGTCTTTCTCTACGTTCACCCCCGTGCCTGGCCTGAGACTCAGAGCTTCGGAGAGGTACTCTTTTCCCTCTTAAATTTTCCGTCGCATGCCGTCATACACGATTTCCCTGTACATCCATCTGTCCATCATATTATGTCGTTCAAAATATAAGCTTGCGTTGCTGTCTGTTGCTAGTGGGAATAGAGAAAACGAGTTTCAACCTACATGTTCTGCCCGAAAAAACCATATACGGCTTGCCGGTCACACTAGTTTTTCGTTTTTGCACGAAGAATGCATAAGGGAATATTGCAAATGATATCAATTGAATATTCCGTCTTTTTGTATTTTGCAATGTTCCTTTCGGCGCATTCCTTATCACGAATGAATTCTGACTGTATACGTTTGGCTTTGCAGGTTGTATCAGTAGTGGTCGGTGCATTCGTGGGCATATTCGGAACGAGACAATTGCACGTCGCTGGTGAGACGGCGCACATATCGCTGCTCGAAACAAACCCCGACTCTCCCATCATTTACTACTTCGTACGCTTTCTGATCGGTACTCTTTTCACTTTATTACTGACGAAATCTGTTGATAATTTTCAATTTGTTTCAAGCGCGACATTTATTCGTATGTAAACAAAATGTAACGACGTGAAAAGCTTTATTATATACCATAGTAGTTATTTTGAACCAAAATTTGATTATTTTTCAAGTGGAAGCGTCTTGGATTGCTTTTTGTTTTAAACGGCACTGAACAGTTCAGCATGATGCGTCATCGTCGCGAACACATTCCAGCAAAGTCCGCTCGAACCTTTTCTCAGTGCGCGCTGTCATCTTGCAGTTCACTTTAATCAATCATTGCTCTGACGTATTTCAGGCTCCGCAATCGTGGCCGTCACTCGTGCGATTATTAAGCCAGTGACGAAGAAGGCGGTAAAGACGATCTATTCGTACTTGGACCTGCCCTACTATTCCTATAGCGACTACTGCAAGCGCGTACAGCAACCAACTAAGCGATATACTCATCGGATGCGTTTCCGTCCTGTTGCTGGCAAGGTAAGAAATGCTTTTGTTCTGAGACAATTCTCTTTCTTCAACATGACAAGCAGAAATAGCGTTCTTTAATTATGAGATTAATTTTGGATTAGGCTTAGATATAAAAATAGACAGAGTGACGTAATTTGGGAATGAGCGAGAAGAAAGAGTTGATCAAATGAGAGGAGAAGTAGTAGTGTCAGGCATTCCTTCATCGGTGGACTCCTTCGGCGGCTGCGCTCAATCTGCAACGCCTTGCCTTGCTGTTGTTCACATCCTGAAGCATCACATCCTAAATTGAATAATCCTGAATCGTCTTTGTCTTTCAGGTCGATGAAAACTCCGACAACAGACCTTACGATGTCGACCTTCCCACCAAGGCTGTAGTCTACGGCTGGATCGGCTTTTTAGTAGCCGAAGGATGTCCAGCTGTCTTCGCCGCCATTGGTATCTAAGCCTACAATATTGCCAAGCCGTGCCATTCCTTTCTATTCCTCTCTATCCTTTTCGAATTCGTCGATATTCTGCCTTCCTTTTAGACGCTATTTTCCAGTATCTATGTCAGAGAGAGAAACTTTATCGGACTTTGCGTTGTGTTCAAAGTGCGACAGTTTGCGCGTCGGACAATCTTTGAAAATGTCCTGATTTTGGAAGGCAAAAGTGAAAGAATTGATGGTACATTCGTGGTATTCGCATAACAACCTCCGACCACGATTGCGGATTTTTCAAAGTTTGTTCGACGACCAAGTGTCGCGTACGTCATTCCGAAAAGAATGACTATTGATTCGTTGTGACCAATTGAGTTGAGCCGTTGGTGATCAAAAGCGTTGTGGTATATACGCAGAGCGATGTTTAGGATCAATATTAGCATTATTATTTTTCGTTTGACCTGTCTCGCTGTTGCTCCCCGATGCTATTTTATGAAAACTGCTGCTTATTTCCCCTTGAGCTTTGTACCAAAAATAGATGCCAATTGCTGCAGCGTTAGAATCCGTTGTTATGCCGACGCTCTAATCATAATGTCAATATGTAGCGAATCATGTCAAGCTATTCTAATTATAACACTCCTTCAACATCTACCGACCCTACGTCATTCAAGTCCAATCGACCTGTAGCACTAAAGGGGAGTAATTTGTGATCGAGACGAATAAAGAACGATTTCGTGCTGTTGATGGTGCTGTGCTTGTGAAACTGGCGTTTCTAATTGGTCGCATTGTGCTCTGACCAAGAACTGCAATTTGACGGCAGTTTTATCTGATTGACGGTGAAATTATTGCGCTCTTCATATGGAGCCAGAGTTAGCGTTCGACCACAGTGATTTGGGATTGTCATTTTTGAGACAGATGGCGGCGGCGACCGGGCTGAAGCGACCCCCGGAAGATGACTCCCATTTACCCACCTATAAGCTCGTCGTCATCGGCGAAGGCGGTGTCGGCAAGTCCTCCCTCACGATTCAGTTCTTTCAGGTAATCTTATTTTCTATATATACCATTTTTAATTTAGTATCAATACTATTAAAATCAAACAGGATTTATCAATGCAAAGAAGACGTTTTTCATATTGATTTGGCTCTTTGAAAATGTGTTATTTATTTATATGACTTTTCTTTGACTTGTCTTAAACCTGCAGAGTATACGATTACCGCAGTATGAGGCAAAACAGAAATCTCACTAAACGGTGTTTGCTTCTAAAGGCGACTGTTGTTTCTGAGCAAAGTCATGTTATAGAAGCAGTTCATCGACTACTACGATCCAACGATTGAAGATCAGTATATTCAGCATTGCGAAGTTGACGGCCAATGGGTGATTCTTGATGGTGCGTTTATCATCCGATATTTCTACCATTCGCTTCCTTTGAATATATGTAATCAAATAAATCTATTAATTAGAAAAAATGGACGTGTCATTACAAGATCTTAACTTATCGCAATTCGTCATCTCTGTGCATTCAATCAGAACGCTAATTTGACGAAATTGAATGAACATAAATGTCAAAATTGAGTGCAACGTTGACGATTAATGATGAAAGATTCTATGTTATCCTGTATATGGATGGTTTGCAGTACTGGACACAGCGGGGCAGGAGGAGTTCTCAGCGATGCGCGAGCAATATATGCGAAGCGGACGCGGCTTCCTGTTGGTGTATTCGGTGACGGATTTGCGCAGCTTCGAAGAGGCGCCCAAGTTGTTCCAGCAGATTCTTCGCGTCAAAGACCGCACCGAGTACCCCGTTCTTCTCGTCGCGAACAAGGTCGACCTCATCCACCAGCGCAAAGTCACCGAGGACCAAGGACGCGAACTCGCCGAACGCCTCAAGGCGAGTATCCGTTTTTGCCTGTTGGAAAAGGGAACAGCATTTCTTCCACCCGCTTTTGTAATGCCTTTATATTGTCACAATTTCTTAGTCAGTAACGAGAAAATGAAGTGTTGGTCCTGTAGCGATAGAGGTTAGTGGTGTGAACGCCGCAGCGAGCGTAATCAGTTTAATTTGTGATACTAAGCGTACTACAGTGTTCCCTGCGACTCTCAATTACTGGCTAAGAAATTACGAAGATATAAACACTGTCACAAATACTTGAACGATTTTTGGTTTTGGTAAAATTGCTTTTTAAATGCGGATTTTTTTTGTCTACTAAAAGAGTCTGCTAAGTATGAGTCGTAATTTGCACTAAACGGTCGTATTTGCATTTAACGCGCATTTCTTGGTTGTTTATCGAGTGGCGTTAAACGATATATAACCATATACAGATCATTAAAGTGTTCCTCGTAATGAAACAAGACAAAATTTACGACTGTCATGTTGTGCGCCGCCGGTCTCGTTTGAATGTAAGACTCGAACCAGTTTTCATCCAACAACGCACTGCAAATTTTGGTTCCTTATCAGTCCGTTTCACGACAGAGTAATAAGGAAATATGCAATTTTCATTTTAAATTAGGCAGTTATTTGAATTTTTTAAAAAGCGTCCAGCTTGATATGAAAAATATCAAGTTTGTTTTTGAAAGCGTTCAATTAAAAGAGAAAATCCGGTAGATCAATTTCAGTAGGCATATACCGTAATTAATTTTTAGGCGCGCATGACGATTTGGTGTAAATTATTTCCTCTTTTATTTTTTAAATATTATAAAAGCAAATATTGTTCATCACCTTGTCAAGCACAACTTGAAATGTGAAATGAACAGTATTTGGGAATGAGAAGAGAAATTTGCAATACGAATGCTTTAGGTGCCCTACATCGAGACTATTACTGACTAAAGAATTTTGATTTTAACTGAATGCGAATGCTATAGGTGCCATATATCGAGACATCGGCGAAAGACCCACCGATCAATGTGGACGCCGCGTTCCACGAGTTGGTGCGCATCGTCAAGAGCTTCCCGAGCGAAGAGGAGGCTGAGCCCGTGAGGCGCACCGTGGGCAAGGGCAAACGCCAGAAGCCCGGCAAGTGTCGGTTAATGTAGACCATTGACCAAATTTCTCCTTTTTTTATCTTTCTCGCGACATTTATACTCCTTTATTGCCGTTTCATGTGCACCACTTTTCATCTTTTGTCGAAATTTCTTCATCAGTAACTGCTTGTCATAGAGAATAATGTAAGACGCATTCAGTCGACTACGAACTGCGCGCTTTTCTTTCTATAATCGAAGTTCTTTCGTTAACGCGCATCGTGACTGTTCGGTTAGAATTGATATGGAAACGATAGTGCGACGATCAGCGCGATTGTTACTGATGAAGAAATTTTGATGATAGTGGTTTTATTGTGTCGTTGTGCTTTTGTTGCTTATTGTTTACAAGGGCCCTTTTGTTCGCGCAAAGCTTTTGAAATCAGTTTTCAAGCTCTACCCAACCTTGTTTACCGCGAAATGAAATTTGTTGTAGCTTCGATAGCGTCTACAATAGCTTGCTCTCTTTAGTTAATCTACCCTGTTGCCGAGTCCAAAAAATATACGGCTTTCTTCCCTCAAAAATTTTATCGCCACCCACAACCATGTCATTTTTGAAAATTGAATGATTACTGAAAAGCGCAGAATTGGGTTTGAACAGAAGCTGGTGTTATTGAGATGGAGAATTATCCGTTTATATCCCAGCGCTGCGCTTTGACTTGTAGTGAAATGGCCGAACAAATTGTGATCAACTTGTTGCTTCTTTATTTTGGTTAGTGAAGTGACTACTGTAATTCATTCATGTTTCCGCAGGGTATAGAAGCGTGGAACTGGATAAAATTGCGCCTAGCTACGATCTTGGGCCATTTTCATAAAACTAATGTGAATGTAGAAATGTGATTACACATCACATTTACATTAGTTTTGTGAAATTGGTCGCTTGCTGTTTCCGCTTAAATTTGTACGAAAGCCTGTGTTGTTCTTGTTCTGACTGGCTAATGATATTCGAGTAGTGAAATTTTCCAGAATACTCCTATGCACAATTATCATTTTCTGGTGTTAATTGTTCACTATTGATCGTTGCTTCGTATTTTCAACTTATAAACAGCTTTGTTGCGCATTCAAGCTAAACTTTTCGCAGTTGTCAGTCTTCCACTTCTATCTGTGTCAAATCTCTGACAAAGTCTGCGTTACAGTGTGCGTCAATAGTGACATATCAACGTTACTTGATTGCCGTTTGTCAGCTTTTATGGTATTTATCGGGATATATGGAAGACGAAATTTTTTTCCTAATCGTTATTACACGATTGAATATTCGACATTGGTTGTTGTAAGCAGCGTTGAAAACTGGCCGAGCGGGGGTGACGTTTAAGATTTTTTAATATATGGCACGCTAATTGACGTGCACCTGTGACGCAGACACTATTTCTCTACGGTTACGGTTTCGTCCTCTGCTTGCCCTTCAGCCGTCGAATATATTTAAATTCTAGAATGAATCCGAGAAGTTGTACTCCACCTGCAAACATGGAAGTACAGCAGTACGTCTTCTTGCATTCTAGAATTTTCTGAACGTCGACGTCTTAACAGCCGCCTGCTAAGTGCTCATCAAAAAGCATCGTACTTGTTCGTGTCAAAAAATTATACGCTGTTACGGTTCATTATTTCCTTTTGTTCCGCAAATGAAATCTGCGACGCTTTCGATTAGTTGCGAATGAAAAGCGATTAGATGACCAGGGCCCGTATTCACTAACGTCAAGACGAGTAATCCTAGACTACTTAATCTTAATGTTGGCAATTACGGTCCCTGGCATAGGTGTTGTTTTTTGGTTGTGTCATCTGCGTTCTTCTGTCTCGGTGTGTGATTTGTGTTCTGATCGTTTTGTGAATTGTTCATGTGCATAAAAACTAAGGCCAATATATTACACGATCAAAATTAAACGCTCTCTGCGTTTGTAGAAGCCGTGCTAACTCGTTTGGTTTGTTTCTTTCGTTATCTTTTTTTTCTAGTGCTGATATTCTTCCCCAAATTTTACCAATTGTCTTGATCTTTGTTATATACACTGGTCGGTCGAGAGAAGAAGAAGAATAGTGCCTCACCCTTATTATTTATCGTTATTGTCGAAATTCCTCCATTTCATTCATTGTTATTGTGAGCGCATTATGTCCGATTATCGCGCGTCCAGTTGTCCGTCGGCGTTTACAACGCTTTCATATTTTTGCTGCGTATACGGCAATTGTTCGAACTGATGAAATAAATCCTGCTTACTGTTCGATTAAGGCGTTTTGTGAACTAACCTGACGGGGAGTTTTCGTATTCTTCCGCCGCTCGACGGTCTACCTTGCAGATGACAAATTGATCGGCTACATAAAGGTGGCATATTGGAACGTTAATTGTGGATGGGTACAGTGGTTATGATAACTTGTATGAAAGTACTAAGTCGTTAGAATATCGGAATGAGTGGTGGAATCGAACAAATTTTATGTGGAGAAACCCCGGCTCGAGAAACAAGTGAACACATGCATTTAAGGATAGGCATTGCACAATGACAGTATACGTTATAGTATTACATGTGCTTTAACCTATCTGAGATTAGAAATACGAATGGACTATTGGCAAGCGATTCTAACTGAAAGTGAGGTTAGCAAATGTCTACCGTGTACGTGCACGTATTCGAAATGTGCACTCTTATATTAGATAGAATACCCACAGTAATCGTCATCATAATTTACCTCTGATCGACTGCCCATTAATTGTAGTAAGGGAAAAGAATGGGTGCCAACGAACCGATGACGCCTTATCGCATCGAGCTGGAAGAGCCATTCACTGATCTCTGGAGACTTTCCGCGCAGGAACCACTGACTCCTTATCGGGTACGTTATATTTTGAGATTTATCAAACCACCCGCTTTATTGTCAGGCATTTTTAAGTCAATTTAAATTATACAAAGATCAATCAAATAATATTTACGAGCAGTATTATTATTATTGGACTAGTAGCATGATTATTCCGTAAACAGTTCGCAAGTTAAGTCATTCTTACGGTCATTATGAAGCATAGCGCTGAGGATCGCTAAGTGTAACTTAACTTTACGAAGCGAACCCCAGAAGCGAAAAATCCGTGCGTTTATCAGTTTTCATTAGTCAAGCCAAAAGCGATGACACCATTTCTCTGCAAGTCGAACCATATGAGAATAACTCTAGACGGCGATATTTGTGCTGGTGCAATGTCTGGATGAGCAAAACGCGGAGAAGCCTATGACATCATCACAGCGCCGCGATGCGGCCCTTTTGCTGCACGAACTGAGTCTACAACATGATCTCAGCCTTGCGCGCCTCAAGGAGATCCTCGCACGCCGACTTCACTTCTCTCTCCCCGCCATGGAGGCCTTTGTTCGCAAGTTTGTGCTGCTTTCTCTCTTTACTGTTTTAGTTAAATTTTTCCGTTCAGTAACCAGAAGTCTTAGATTGAGTAAGACCAACTGCTTCGAAAGTCCATAGCACTTCTTGCTATTAATTTACGCGCGTATAAACCAAGGAACTTCTATCATTCGTGATTAGAAAAATACCGAAAAGCGAGCACATCTTTGCCAACTACGGCGAGATTTCATATTACTGATCGGCAAATTTTGACTATATTTTCTTTTGGACAGCATCAACCAGAGTGAGCATAACTTCCACGTTGCCTTGCAGAATTGACGATCATTGCGGCGACGAAGAGGTGCCGATGCGAATCGATGACGTCATTAGGAAGGGTGACAAGAAGCCCTTTCTGACCGCCAAAAGCGTTATTGGCATGTTCATTCGCAAACTGGCTGTCACACGTGCTCGACAAAGGTTAGCATGTGTTTTGGTATTATTTGCTTAAAGGAGGACTCCGGTTATTCCTAAGGATATCTGAGGAGCGTATCAAAAAATGTAATTACATCTCTACATTTAACATTTACATGAGTTTTATGAAAATGGCCCCTGAGAGACCAATTGATTTCGGAGTTTTGGGTGAAAAAACGCGGGGAACGCTGAATGCGACCGTAGCTTTGATATCGAACTAATCTTACTTATTCAGCTTCACCGAATTGGCGCGTTCGCAACGCCAATGGGTCGAATGGTGTCGTCAGGACGAGGACAAAGAGACTTCCCTTAGCGGTCAGGACAGCAACGACACCGACGTCTCACTACTCGCTCCCCGACTCGCCACTCAGCTCAAGTTTTCGCCGACTAAAGATCGGTGAGAGAAAATTCGGCACTTTATTGAAAGCTAGACTCGAATAGAATACGCTTATGGCAGCAGTTGTTGAGCTCATGGGAACGATTGCGTTTTACTTATTTCTGCTCTCTCACGTTCTTATCTTTAACCTTAAGGCGATGAAATAGGTATTTATCCTTTAGTAACTTTAACTATAGTCCACTTTTCTTCTCGCTATTATGCCACTTTCCGTTCAATTTTGACCCTTAACGCGAGGGCGACACTATACCTTCAATAAGCATTACTCCTCCACTAATTTGCGCGGGATCTCGTGCAAATGCTCGTCTATCTTTTTTCCCTTTTTTAAATTTTTTCACATTTTTCATTAATCAGCACACGAAAATGGTCATCGTTAATCAGGCGCTTTAGGACGATGTACAAAGAGCCGTTCGCGGCGAATGGTCAAATCTCCGGCGCGTTATCGGCGAGAAAAGCTCGTAAATTCATCGCTCAGCAGTTGCACCTCCTTCAGCTCAATCCAGAGCAGGCGATGTCCGTGGAAGCGCTCGACGTCGCCTGCGCGGCGATTCACGAAAACTTTCCCGATCTCCCCGAAATTGTACGTTTGCTCTTTGATGCCTTCTTAAATTCAATGAAAATTGCGCTACAGTTAAGTAATATTGACTGTTTACAATTGAATGACACTCGGTGCCGCGTGAACTAGTTCCATCGATAAGCGATTCAGTTTTTTTATGGTCTACGCTGCTCTGTGGCGCTTGTTTTGACTATTACCTAGGACTATCACAATTGTATTTCCAGTTCTCCCTCGAGTATTAAGGGTCAGTTTCGGTGCGGTTGGGGCCCAAAGGGGTGGACTTATTAATCGACCAACATCTTAACTCTTCAGAAATGCAAGAGAACGTCAGGCGAACAATACAACCAAATAACTGATTAAATGAATCTGAATGTGTGATTGTGGCTGCCCGATGCGACAATCACAAGTGATTTCTTCTACGGTATATTTCAGTGCCTACTGCAAATGGTGAACGCGATTCGCGCTCGGAACATGACGGCGGCGGAGAGTTCGTTGCGAGACTACTTCGACTGGTCGTCGTTCAGGATGCGCCTTCTAGCTGGCGGCAATTCGTCGCTAAGCGACACCGACGGTCGATCGCTCCGCTACGCCCCTTTGCTGAACGCCAAACTGGCTCGTCTTTTTGGACTTCGGTAAATAATAATAAGATTATTTTTGTTTACAGTGGAAATCATTTATACCGGTATATAGGAGACCCGTGAATTTTGACCGGCGTAAACGATTACCGTTATCATCGATTTATATTGTATTAATAACGCTTTTTATTTGTAAACGTGAAGGATGATCGTGTCTTTGTTACTGTATTGGTTCGAATAGTCGTTGATGAATTACTGTATGGCAACAGGAACCTGCTTTCGGTCTGCTAGGAATATGTAATTTATTGGCCAAGTTCAGTAATTGTTGTTTTTCAGAGAAAAGGCGCTGATTAATTTGACTGAGTGTATTCAGCAAGCTCAAGAAAGCGATGACACGGTCTGCCTCAGACATGCACTAGTAAGTATAATTGCTCATTTTTGACTCTTCCACCATTCAGTTGCGTGTATATCAATGCCAGTTACAGTCAACTGCGTTTATAACGCTTGACTTTAACGTCGCTGTCTTTATAACGTCGGTCTTTGGCCGGTCCCTTGACCGACGTTATAAAAGGAGTTGAATGTATTCGAGTGCTGCTGCTCATGTATCTCATGGTTAAACGACGTACAGTGACATTCTTTTCCATTGGTATTTGGGAGACCGGCCAAAATGATCGGGATAGTGAAAATCGTATAGTTGCAGCTTCTCGGGAGCCAGCCTAAAGCCGCAATAATCCGGGGTGCAATATCGTGGGTTTAACTGTATAAGCGAAACACCGCTGTATGCGAAACCATTATAGACGAACTTCAGTTTAGTTTTAAAATACCCAACACTGCAATCAATTTTCATCGAACATATAGGCAGAGCTGTGCGCGCTGGACGACGCCTTGGAGCAAAGCGGCGCCGACCTGCCCAGCGTGTTGAAGTTGGCGCTGAAGGGTTCGGTCGAGGAGCACGAGACCGACGCCCAACAATTTGCAGCCGTCTTCCGTCTGTTACGCGACCGCGCCGATATCCACCGCGCGCTCTACCACGCGCGTCGCGGCCAACATTGCGTTAGGTAAACGAGTCGCGCCTTAACCCGTCACCTTTGCGTTTCAATTCGTATACATGTGTTTTGTAGGAGTAACAGTCATTAGCTCTGGTTCCTCTGCATCAAACGAGAAAATCTTTCGCCTTTTACTAAAGATTTCCGTGCAGAGGAGCAATAATGAGTATGTAATTGTTTTTGGAATCCCTGCTTGCAGGGAAATATCAATCTACTGCACTAAGTGAGTTGGCAACTCGATTAATTCTGAACAGCTCTTAGTGAATTATGCATATTACCGGGTTTTTCCGAGTATAAGCCCATGGGCTTATTAAAATGGACCTCATTTTTTCGTCCAAGGATTTTACAAATTCAATCAACGATTTCATGAATTTATCCCATTTGACTGCTAAACGAATTAATGAAGCGATCGAATGAGTTTGCAAAATCCTTTGATGAAAAAATGAGGTCCGTTTTAACATAAGCCCATGGGCTTATACTCGGAAAAACCCGGTATAAATTATCTGTTCGAAGCACAAACAGCCTCCGCATTGACATCACTCACAAAGTTGTTCCTATTCAGTTTGACGGAAGCGCTGCAACGGACAGCTTCGTGCAGCAGCGGATCGGGGACGACGAGCAACGAGCACATGTTGGCGGATGCGTCGCAAGCGATTGCTTGTTCTCTGCAGTTGGCGCGCGGATTTCGTGACTCTGCACTCGCCTCCGCGCAACAACTACTACGCACCAACGTTGGTGACCAGTGGTGCACCCGTTTTGCGACTGAAGCTCACGTATGTGCTGCTTTATTTTTTTGACTTTATTTTTATACTGTCGTCACACGAGAGTCGAGTGCGTAGTATGAGACAGTCGTTTTTTCGGTGATAGTGAAGAGACAATACGATCGGACCCTTAGCTGTATACTATGGATGTGGAATGGAATTTTACGTCTCTTTATTGCGCCTCGCGATGCTTTACTGTATTGCGTGGGGAAAGTCGTTGCTTAGTTTGCGAAACGGTTCTAACCTACTAAGTTTCTCTCAGCATCATTTTGGATTGATCGAACAAATCTCCATATTGGTTGTTCGCATTTGCATGATCAACCAAGATGGACGAAATGACTTGCCGTTTAACAAGCATCGAATTGCAGGTAATTGCGGGCGTAAATGTGGCGTATGTCTTGGCATCCGGCGGCCGGTTCGACGAGGCTCGAACGATCATTGACGATCTTCGCCGGCGCTTCACCCAACGGAATAACCCGCTGAATGCCAGGCACTGGATGCTCTGCGAGGTTATTGTCGGCTTCGATCGAGCCTTTCTTCAGGGCGACTGGACTACTGTCGAAGCATGTCTGCCCACTTTGCGCGCGTTGGACCAAACCGAGGCCGACATGCGGTAAGACGCGAAAGCCATTCTTGTTGACGTAAAGTAGGACATATGCCTGAAGTTGGAGGTGTGGGATTGCTCAATAGTTGCTGAACTGTTTCTGAGAAAGAGTTACTTAATTCTTGACAGCAACAAGTGCTGCATAGCACCCTCGCGGTTAGCTAACTCAGTGGAGGAAAGAATTAATAGTGTATTCTTCATAACCGTATGACGAGCTCCGTTGACACTTGAAATATTCGTTGAAACTTGAAATGTTTTCTATCCAATGGACTCGCTGGACGTTACCGTAATCTACGGCCATCCCCTCTATTCGTCCATGGCGGTGTGTACAGCTCAAGAAGCCTCCCTCACTTTTCCTATTATATTCCTATCCAACTTCACTCGCGTTACGTGTATGATTGTCAGAAAGTGTAATGAAAGCTTTTGCAGACGCGCAATATATCTCTCAGTTCGCGGTGACACTTCGACTGCCATGTCGCTGATTACCGATCGTCTCAGTTCGCTTAAAAGATCTCAAGATCGCCGCAATAAGTGTCGGTTAGTGTTATCGCTAATTTGATAATTAGAGTATCTTCGCTTGTACATTTATTGACAGCAGCATATCTGCGATAGCAGAGGTATGGAAATCAGTAGGAGTCTTTCCTCTTTCTGAGCTTCCCTATTTTTATAAATCTTATGGAGAGGCGACCTAAATTGATAATGTTCTCCTAGCAGCAGTTTTCCCAAGTATTTGCGATGTACAGGAGCTAGTAGAATGTAGCAATGTTTGTTGAATAACTTGTCCGCGACACAAAACATTAAGTGGTTAATTCATTTCGAACTCTTGCAGATGCCTGCTTTTGCTCGGCACGCTCCAAACGACTGCCGGTATGCTCGGATCGGCCCGTGTGACTTTCGAAGAGTGCAAGTTGCTGTCCCTTGAAGCCAGCCTAGAGCAAATTGCTGCCTGCGCTGACCGCCGACTTGCATACGTAGAGGTTCGTATTTGACCTTGCTATGCAATATGTTGACGTAGACTGCAGCATGAACCCGTCACGATTGTGTTTCATGTCGTATAGACGACTTTTGTAGGAGCAGGAAATGTCAGCTCTGGTTCCTCTGCATCAAACGAGAAAATCTTTCGCCTTTTACTAAAGATTTCCGTGCAGAGGAGCAATAATGAGTATTTAACTGTTTTTGGAGACCCTGCTTGCAGGGTAACATTACTATTGTCAAAAGCGTCCTTTGATGTGATATCAGAGAGAACAACGAGAATGAACCCCTTCCATAAGCGTGTGAAGGCGTCAAGTGACAGATGTTTAATAAGACACCGCTGAATAGTCTGTGTTTTCTGTCGCGCTTTCAGAAAAAGAATTGTACGGCTTTTTGACCTAAATTTCGCTTATATTTTGTAGGTCAATTGGAACAGTTACAACACCGGTAGCTCTTTCGTCTTTCTGCAATGTTCTACTTTTAATACTTTTAATGAAGTTATTTGGCATATTTATTTCGATCGAATATCTCGTTATAATCACCGCTGATTTCTCTACATCTTCCAGCTAATGTCGAACGGACTGGAGAGAGCTGATGTTCTGCTCGCTGACTGCGGCCAATTGATCAAGTCCCGCGTGGGGCCGCTGGAAACGGGTCTTTACCACATGACTCGCGCCGCCTACTACCTGAAATGCGCAATCGCAAGCGATGCTCATAAAAGTGAAATCATTTTTCTCTTTTTTTACACTGAATACAAAGTATGGTCAGTACAGATTGCGATTGCGTGAAGCGCGCTGATTGAATGCATATCATATGGGCGTAGAAGTTTTGCTTCACTCACGTTAGAATCGATAAATTAACGCGCTTTCCATTACTGCATTTGCAGCAGTCATCTTGAGAAGTTGTGTAAAATGACCAAGAAGAAGCCTAGCTTTCACGATTTCCCTCCCGTAGCCAGATTGCAATGGTTACCAAAAGCTGCCTTGGTCAACTTGGCTGCACGCTGTTATTTTCAGACCGATCTCTGGCGGTCGTCGAGCTGTCCTCTGCGCGAGACTCATTCCGCACGGCTAGCGCGCCGGTACTGGAGAAGCAGGCGCTCGCCTACGCAGCGGTCGCTCTCAACCAACTCGACGATGCCGTTGAACGGAACAGAAGATCCGCCGAATTTCGCGAAATCAACGAGAAGTACACGGCCGTCGTTAGCTGGACCGCGATGTGAACTGTGCTTGCATTTGTACCATTTAATTTGCTTGTTTGTACAATAAACTCAGTAGGATTCAAATGAGAGCAGCTTAGAGGCAGAAAAAACGCAGGTACTCATCGGTTTCAACTGTTAAACTGAACACAGAGATACTGCGCTTATCAGAATTTTAATGCGATTGCAAATGCAAAAGATGCAAAATCACAGTTAAATTGAAAAGAACATTGTCTGAGGACGCATATATACTTCCTTTGCGTTGAACGCGCGCAAAGTGTGGTGAATTACATCGGCTGTAGGAAGTAATTTTCGCCAACAGAATTGCGATGTTTCCGTGAAATACCGTAAGCGTAGCCACTTCCCCTGTTCATGTATGGCCCTTGGGCCGCATTTCGTATTAGGCGCAGACTTTAATATCGGAAAACTCAACTACTATCAACGAACACGAACAGTGCACGAGGTAAGGGCGATGATTTGGCATCACTGCGGCTGCTCTTTGTCGTCCGACGACAGAGTCTGAGGATACTTCTGCTTCAACAAACTTTTCAGGCGATCATCTCGGCCTTGACCCAACGGGTCGCTTAAGAAGCGAAGTTCCTGCTTCGAAAGCGGCTTGTAGATTTTCAGCCGTTTCAGATCATTCAACAGTGCGGTGCGCTCCAATTTCGGCGCCTCTTTCTCCACCATGTCGAAGAATTTGCTCCAGTACGCGTCATCCAGTCGCACTGAGAGTTTGCCCAAATCTGGCAAATCGCTGATGGCCGCGCTTCGAATCGCCAGAACCAAATAGGACAGCGCCGTTCTTTTCGCGTTGAACGCATCGTTCCTGGATGGTTTGAAGACGATCGCGGGGTCGGTGAGGTAGGGCTTCGCAGCCAATGTCAAGTATCTGCAATTAACACAATCATTATGTCATTACGGTAATGTACAACTTGTGAAAATCACTTGGAAAACTGTTTCATAGCTAATTGATAACAAATATAACTAAGAATAGCATTATTGCACTGCTGTTCATTGATCGAATAAATGATGCTCATGATAATGCGAAAGCTAACGAAACTAATATACGATCCATTAATTATAACCAGTTTAGTGAGTCGCAGCACATAATTATCGACTGATTTTAGCGTAAAGAGAGGGTCGAAACTACATAAAGGGATGGGGACGCATGTCTCCTATAATCTCACACTAAAGGTATGCTCTTTCGTCTCGCAAGATGAGATTTGAAAACGTTGCAGAAAGAATCAAAAATCGAATTACTTATTCACATCATCCGGCGAATAGTCGATGGCCTTCCACTTGTAGGCGCGAACGGCGGCTACAGCGGCAATAGGTCTCATGTCTTCGTAATCGTCATTAGCGAAGACCAATTCGATCGAATTGCGCAACCAATTCCACGCTGGGCGGTTATCTGCATGACGGCGGAAGACGGCTCGCTGCGACAAGGCAGACCCTGTCGTCTTCTGACTACTCACAAACTGCAATGAGTGGAAGAGGTCGAAGCCATCGACCGGCAAGGTTTTGTTCGCCAAGGTAGCGAGCAATCGCTGAGAGCTTTTGGAAAAGCGTGGATCACTGTAGGATCCACTGTACAGTTCGATTGTGTAGAGAAGGTGGAGGATGTTGACGATTTCTGCATCATCTTCAGCTAACTTCGTGCCGTGTTCAAGAACCTTGAGAACGTCTTCTTGGCTTTCGAGGCTGAGGATATCGTTCAGCGTGGCGTGTACCACTTTACGATTTAGAATCTAAAATTTTGCATTTAATTGAACGCAATCATATGTAACACATTGGACATGTCAGATCTTATATTTTTCATGTTATATATTAAGTTTACGCTCATGTAACTGGCTTCTGTGAGCGTGCGCCTTTTAGGTAATCGTTGAGAATATCTCATTTAATTCTCGCATAAGACGAATGCACTAACTGCCAATTTTTATAGTAAAACTCGGAATAGTGCAACTACTTCTTGCATCCCATCTCTTATATTGTGCATGCTAAATAAACCCGAATAAGTGCAAAAATCAGCTTTTGATTCAGTCTCAAGATGCCGCCTTGATCCAGGTGCTACTGCACAATATCAGCAATACGTCTACAAAGCATGCGATGAAAACTGCACATACATGGATAACTATAAATTTATACTATTAGAGTCGCTGTCTATTCAGCAAAGAAGGATAAATAACAGTCATGGTTAGTCTGCTGCAAATGCGGATCGAAAAATCTTACCTGAAAGAAAGCGTGTCGATCAAGCTTTTCGTAATTCTTCATAAACCAATGGAAAATGTTCTCATGCACGCTGCTGGGCAAGCTCTGCTGCAACCCGAGCGTCTTGGTGCGACGCTTCGTAAGGCGACCAAACTCGCTGAACACATCGAGAGAGCGAAGCAGGTTGAAATAGTCGGTCGACTCAATTTTGTCCTTCTTCTCCCCCAACCACTCGAGTAGACGTTTCTTGATTTCTTCGACATGTTTCATCTGTTCGCTAGTGAAAGGCAGCAGTCGTCCTCTCGCAATGCGATAGTGCGCAACGATGCCCAGATACTCGCTCCAGTCTTTGTCAGTGAAAGTCGGTAGACGATTGATGATTTCGGTGGGGCGATATTGAAGCAAATCGACAGCTTCGGAGCCAGTACGACGCTTGAACAGCGTCGGCCTGTCGTCGCCGATCGGCAACGACGATGTGCTAATGGGCCGGCAGATGCTGCTGGCCAGTAGCCGACCTTCATGGCTAAATAGCGACGTCACCGCTCGATGCAGTATTGAGCGATGCATAGCAGAGGCAAATGGCAAACGCATTGCGCTCCCGACGATTGTTCAAATAATTTCGCTACTACAACACGAAAACTTTTGAGTTTAATCGAAAACGTCTTTGACGACGGGAATGGCGGTTTGACTGGGTAGTTACTGTACACTCGAGAGGCAGATCTCGACGAGATTAACAATGCTATAGAAACGCTGTGATTCACGTTATGCTGAACGAATGTTCAATCGGACTGAAATATTGCAGCAGTATATTTGGAAATAAAACAACTCCACTGACACCGTTGATAACCCAGAGCCGGAAGAGTCGCGAATCGGTCGACTAACTGTTCGGATTCATGTGTTCAAAATTCGCGCGGCGAAAGGTATCAGGACTGGCTGTGAGGAACAGTACATAAAATGCTGATTCGTCCCGTCATGACGAATCCAACGTTCATAGCCTTCTCCTGGATCTTTATCGACTTCGCACTCTGACCGGGTCGATTTTTGTGTTTCTTATTGATCGAATAGATTTTTTACAACGCTTAGGACATTCTTGAAGCATTTTAGGGTTAGGTTATTGGCAAGAATTTGTGCGCGCTCGAAAGATTTAAAAGAACGGTGCAGTTCGCGTTGATCACTCGCGCAAAACAAGCATCGTGCCGACTTTCTATTCTCAATTCTTGATGAAACGCACTGGTATAACCGATCAGCACCCGACATTCCCGAAAGATCATGTCTCGAGAACAACGTGAGGAGACTAAAGCACTATCCAATTGGGATATATCGCCTTGCTGCTGATTGAAACGATTTCATTCGGAAGATACTGGCTGCCTCTAAACAGCGCATCAAGTTAGAATAATCGTCAAATAATCTCCGAGAATTCGATTCGTTTATAGCTTAGCAATAGATTTGTTCAGGGAGTACGCAATTGTTGCTGGCCGTGCTTCTCATCAAGTTACTCAAAGCGCAATTTTTTTGTGCAGTGTGAAATCGCGTTAGTAGCAGTACATCAAATATTCCATAACAACTGTTCACTATATGATATTCAGCTGCTTTAGGTGCTGATATTGCTTGAAAAGTGAATAAAGAAATGCCACTGACGCAGAACGAGGATGTTTATGAGACGAGCGATCTACCCGAGGACGATCAGCACTTGAAGGCGACGGATGAGCGCTTCGAAAGCGACGCCATCGAGCGTGTTCAGCTCGATGTCACAGACGCTTTCAACAAGTTCAAGGGCAAGACGCTCGCCACTGACGACGTCGGTATGGCCTCCTTCCTTTTCGATCTCACTTTTTGACAAATCGATGATTCTTCATCAAAATTGCAGCACATAACGAATATTAGCACAAAACTGTTAACTATTTTCCAACAATTTGATGAAAGCAGGTTGTTTAGGTGTTATGATATCATTTCTTAGGCTACGTTCCGACACCTCACCTTAAACGTGTTTCAGATTTCTCCGATTCACTGGTGAAACGCCGACGTCGAGGATATGGCGGCGGCTCGTACGTGTTGGAATTGATCGGCACAGAGTCTGGTCAGCCGGAGACTCCTGAACAGAAATGCAATCGTTTGCATCATGAGATCAATGAACTGTCTGAGCAGCTGCAGGCAATTAAGGCGCGTTTTGTTCTA
>NIUQ01000396.1:0-51806 GCA_002796945.1 Plectus sambesii
GGTTTTGCAAGTTATATTACCGAGTTTCTTTTGAAAACTCGAGAAAGTGAAAACGCTGCAAACAAGTTTTTAAAATTTAACGATCAAGGTTTCTGAAAAACTTGGTTGTCACTTCACCAAGTTTCCTAATAAAATTCGAGAAAAACTCTGCCAAAATTACTCAATAAGTTAGAGTTTAACCGCGCAACACTGTCGGTGATCTACCCAAAGGTAAGTCGATAGGAGAGTGCTATTTCCCACTATTACCTCTTCCTATATTTTGATTGCGTATTTTCCATATTCTTTAACGACCATAAAATGGAACTCGTCATTTAGGAAGAGAAAACTGAATATAGCTGTGGATAATTTGCTAAGAAATATCTGACTATTCGTGAACGTATTTACGGTAAATCATGATAAATAAAAGAGAGCACTTCAGATGATTCAGTTTGCACTCAGTTTCATAGAAACTGCTGAGAATTGAAGAATTCAGTCTCTAATTGAAGTAGTCGTCGAATTGTCGTATGAGAAAAGAATAAGCAGGTGGAATTCTGACTCAGTTTCTTAGTTCTCGACCGTTTTATGAAGCAGGCTCATAATTGACCATTTGCAAAGCTACCTTCAATTTCATTGTTGCCGATGTCCAAAAATTGCAGCATTTCGAGCTTGAATAGAACTTCGGGAAAAGAGGTCAACTTATTGTGTGAAAGGTTGAGTGCCCGCATCTGGCTCCAATTAGCAATTTCGTCCGGAATACTCGTCAATTTGTTGTTCTCCAAGTTGAGCACTGAAACGAATGATGACAGCTCCGTCCGTCAGTTAATACTCATAATAATGTTACACATAATATGCGGCAGCCTTTCTACCATCTTCTTGGGAAAATTTTTCATTCCATTATTTTTCAGGTTACACTTGGCGATTTGATATTCTTTAAGCACAAAGTATATGGCGTCAGTGACGTAGAGCAGTCCGCAGTCGGACAGGTCTGGAAGAGCTCAAAATCTGATTAAAGAAGATTGGTTGATGATAAATACGCACCCAAATATCCCGTGGCTTTGGCCATTTCGCAACGGTTCATCACCTGGCTGACGCCTTTACCGGCGGAGGCCATCTTTTCAATTAATTGCTGGAAAAAACAGCAAGTGAACGTGAGGTGTGTGAAGCAGAGAAGAGAATAACTTGCAGGCGGCGGTCGCTACTCCTACGCTTCCCTCGAAGCCTTTACTCATCCGTGTAGGGCGGCTGCGCGTTGCAGCCCGCAGGCGTTGTAAAGCAAAACTAGCTCTCGCTTTTCAGTGCAGCTAGACTCGTTTCTTGTGCGCGCCCTAGTCAATTCAGCCAATCAATTTCTACCCACCACCCACACGTCACTGCAACTCTATCCGTCAGGGCGTCTCGTCGCAGCGCAGCGCACTCGATTATAAGCAGAGTGGCTGACAGAGGTTTATTGTGGAAAACAAGAGGTAACCAGTTCTTTCGTAATGTCATAATTGACTAGCACTAATCATAGAATAAGCAAATAGCGCAAGTTTCGAAACAACACACATAATTGCTTTATAAGAACGTCATCACAATACTAGTCAGGAAGAGCACGATGGATCCAATCGCGGCTTTCGCCCCGTCAGTCATCCGGCAGGGATCATTTGGACCGTTCCATCCGTATGCCATCACACGGACTGGACCACCGCTTCCGCCTTTGTTCTTGATCGGCAGGCCAATTAAGGTGGCGCCTCTGGCCGGCAGCTTGGACACTAGTGCCAGATTCTCGAATCCTGGCTTGTTCGCGCCCAATATCACCTGTAATGCAACGATGCGCTTTGAGTCAATCAAAAAATATAATGTCTGAGCAACTCACTGTGTGAACCGATTGGGAAAGACTAACGTCGCCAGCATCAAACGATATCGAGTCGGCTCCGATGGCTTTCAATCCACGGTTCGCCAAGATCCACTCTGCCGCTTCTACTCCCAGTCCGGGCCAGGCCATAGTATTTGGAAAGCCGGTTTTGGGATCCAACTGTTCTGGAGTGTCGGTGCCGAGGAAGTCGTTCTGGTTGTCCCAGAAGCGCTCCTGTCCTGTGCGAATGATGACGATACAATCCTCGTGGAGTAGGCCATTAATCTCTTCCCACTTCTTGATATCATCAATCGTTAATTTATAATTCGATCTGACATATTTGTGTTCTTCGGGGACGTCAATGACGCAAGCTTCCCCTATCACGTCAGTCAACGGCACCTGAAGAAAACAAAACATCAATTGGTCATCTCAAAACCGCCCTCCCTTCCTCCTCCTGTACCTTTTCCAGCGTGAACATCTCCTGCCCTTCTTTCAACGTCCGCAGAACATGATTGGGCGCGTCTAAGTGAGTGCCAAAGTGTTCCATCGAGCAAAACTTACCGACGTGCAGGTAATAGTCGTTGGGCACACCTGGCACCATTCCTGAAGGTGAGCATTATTCGATTAACATATTATATTGCGATGGCAGGGTTTTTTCTTTCATCACAGTTCATCGTTTTTGCATTCACTGTTATCAACTTTGTATGCAGGAGAAGATTGTGAAACTGAATGCAAAAGTATCGAATTATGATGAAAGACTCTGTATTTGATCATCATCCGATCACCCTGGCTATTATGAAACCATATTACCTTTGGTGAGTGGCGTCAGTTCAAACGGGTATTTGATGTAATTTTTGATAGGAACCGTAGTGGTTTCGTTCGATAGTGAGTAGGTCATGTCGAGGAGCTCGCAGTGTCTCCACCATGTCTGCGAAATGGTGCCTGGTTGTAAGGGAGCCGCACTTGCTCCGACCAAGAGAACAGCCGTCAACACCACAGCCCTTGACATCGCGGCGAAGGTCAAAAGCAGTGGAAGCGAACGAGGACGGAGAGACAGACACGCTGCTATACAATTAGCAATTCGGAGTTCATACATCAACAACTTCATCAATATGCAACAGCAACGTAAGGCCATGCAAGCCTATTGAAAATGTATTGGTGTCTGGAGAGTGTGAAGAGGTTGTTGTTGTTAGCCCAGACGCGGACCTGGAGAGCCATCTGTCGAAGACACAATAATCAGTCATCTTCATATTGCTATGTCCCGCGCCAATTGCCGTGAAAATTTGTCCGTAATACGGTAATCGGAGCGCGGAAGTCTGATCGTCTGGTATTTCAGGTTGAGTTGTGTTCGTACTGGTTGTAACAGCGTGTATTATCGTCGATATCTTTGGCCGAACTTTTCATCGGATGCTAGGCGATCCACATTTTTCATGCTGACTTGTTAGTTTCGGAAAACAAAGCCGATGCCTCTGTTGATTGTGACAGGCTTGCCTTCGAGCGGAAAGACGACTGTTTCGGAAAGAATTGCTGACTTTTTCAAGTCAAAGGATGGCAAGGCCGCACAGAACGTTCAGATTGTGTCAGACGATCTCAATGGATCATATTCGTCTTCAATCTACAACGATTCTCACCAAGTAAGCCCCTTTGTTGAAACGGACGCGATTGCATTGACGATATTCATGATTACACTCGTTCAAGTGGGAACTCCAGTCAGAAACTATTGTTGAATATTACGGCAAATCAAGCGCGCTGATCATCGCTGTGCATGTAGTGTAATCTGATTGGACTTCTTAGACAAGTTCTTCTCCTAATTTGAGCTTCCCACACGTTTGCACGCGAAGCCGAGAAATATATAAAAATGAAGTGAAAAAGTAAAGAGGAGCTAGAAAGCAATTTTTAAGATTTTCGGCGAGATCAGGCGATATGTCCATGTAACAAATAAATAACTTGAAAAAGATTCCGCTTCCAATAATCAGTAGAACAGCTTGCTTATCGCAGTAGATAGTATTTCAGGATTATTAACGCGACAGTCTTTCAGGAACGGGAGCAGCGCAGTTTCCTTCGCTCGGAAGTGCAAAAGCGATTAGCGAAAGAAAGTCCAGTAATTTGCGATTCACTCAATTATATAAAAGGTTTGTTCATAAAACCTGAAGTCAATATTTGCCGATCAGTAACAAGAAATCTTTGATTGAATAAGGCAAACTGGTTCGAAAGCTGATAGCGTTCCTTTCTATCAAATCACAGGCATAAAAACCAAGAAAAAAATATCATTCTTGGTGTAAAACGATACTTTTGTACTGGAAAACGAGCTCATTTTAGCCAATTACGGTGCTTGGCGAGATTTATTGTTAATGATCGAAGAATTTTGACTATATATTGTACGCTTTCAACGTTAGCAATCATGCACTACTTTTAAGGATTCCGATACGAGCTGTTTTGCATCGCAAAACTAGTGAAAACTACCTATTGTGTAGTGCAATGTTCGTCAAGTAAGAAGACGTGTACCTGGCTCAACTCTTTTCAAGTCGACAACCATCGGTAATCTTCTAGAATACAATTACACTGAAAATGCTTTGTATGAACAGAACTGATATAACTGACATCGTTTATAGCGATATTGCTTATAATGGCGGTTCGTTTAGAGCAGCCCGAAAAATTCGAATATTACAAATTGCCGGCGATTAAGTTTGTTGTTCTCTCGAGACTTCGAAGATTTTGAACATTAAATCTTTGTTCTACTCGCACGAATGCATTTTGTGTGAAAGAGCGTGTCACCGTTTAGATACACGGATGACACTTTGGACGCTCTGTCAATGCGTTACGAACCTCCGGAGGAGAAGAACAGATGGGATTCGCCGCTGTTTCGTCTGGAAATAACGAAAGAGGCTGGGCCGAAATCTGTGGACATCCCATTCGACAATATTTACAGAGTTCTATTTGAGGTGGGAGTCGCTTTCTGCTTTTCGCTGACATTCGCTTTACACTTTCGTATAATCAAGCAGCCACTTTCTATCCGTCTCTCAGTGTAAATAATTCACCAACAATCAAATAATCAACAGCAAAGCTTAACCAGTTAAATTAATAACCAATTTGCAAATAATTAATCAACCAAGTTTACCAATTTAGAAATTTCCCGCCAAAATCAATACCTTTTAGGGTCAGGCGCTGCCTCCAAACTTGAGCACTCAGAGTGCGCCACTGGCGGCCACAAATTTCCTATACGAACTCGATCGAGCCACGCAACAAGTTGTGCAGTCCATTGTGGAGCTGCAGAAGACGGCGGTCCCGGGAGACTTTCTGACGGTGGCTTCATGCGCCGACAAAGTCGAAATGCGCAAAGTGCGATCGCTCGCCGAGCTATCCAGGCTCAGGCGGCAATTCATGACTTACACTAAATCTCATCCTGTGGAAGACATCGACAAGATTGCCTCACTTTTTGTCAATTTTCTCAACAACAATCGATAATTGTTTACGAGTTGTTAAAGGCATTTCATTGTTATTGCGATAAAATATTCATTTGAACTGCCACTCGATCTTTCTCACTTGACACTCTCCTCGTTTCAATTGCATTTCGAACACGTCTGCTGAGACCAGCGCGGAGGTTGGTACCCAGCACATTGCGCTCATACTTTTCTTCCAGTGGCTTCCAGTCCTCTAGCCTTTTTAATAGCCGGTTTCCTTGGAAACGAGTTTCACCCCTCTGGTTCATTTTTGGGCTGCTTAAATTGTGAAAAAGACACAAATTTGCAATTTTCAAAGCCTTTTTGGGAACACATTGGGCCTTGGTATAAATCTGAAACCTTCTACGGTAACTATCGGTGAGTATTTTAGCATTATAGTCTGCAAGTCTTGTAGTTCACATCGAAATGACGTGTTCGTTATCTTATGTATCAGTCAAGATGCTTAAAATAGGATGATATTATTTTTGAATGAGGAATTACTACACATTTAAGTATTTGCGCCTCTGTGAAAGTGTTGCACTTTGCCTAAACAACGCAGAAAACTCTCAGTCCAACACAATGTAATGTCAACCCTTTAATTACCTCAGTTCAAAGAAAAGTACAGGGTTTTTTCAAGTATAAGCTCCGGGGATTGTAATAAGAATTGGTTCTTTTCGCGTCTCTGCTTCGTCCCAAATAGAAGAAACAGGGCTTCTATTTGGGAAATTCAATTTCGTAACGCTTTATGTAGTACCAATCATACTTGCATTTTGCGTCGTTTTTTCATCTTAATTGCATTTTACATGTAAATACCGCATTCTCTAATAGGATTTGCAAAACTCATATGGCTTCCATTATTTGCGTGTAAGATTAATTTGAGTTTTGCAAATCCTATTAGAGAATGCGGTATTTACATGTAAAATGCAATTAAAATAATTTCATTTCACGCATACATGGTGATCTTTTTCGGCTCCAAACATAAGCCCCAGGGCTTCTATTTGGAAAGTCGAACCGAATAGAAGCACAGTGGGGCTTGTATATGGAGGGGGGCCTCTAATGGGAAAAACCCGTTAATGCTGCTGCGATTTAATCTTAGGCTAAGGCTTGGGTACTGAAATCGCCGGGAATATATGAGTATATTTCAGTGGGTGGGATATCAATCAAGGAGCACTTCGAAGTGACACATCATGCCGATGGTGGCGCAGATAACTTGCGTGTTCTTTCGCAAGATGACGGCATCCTTCTTCCCGGGACGCAACATCGACAAGGAGGACCAGAAGAATTTGGACACCTTCGATGAGTAGCAGATGGTGTCCCTCTCGAAATTCTCGGGCAAGCTCAAGGCTGTTCTAATGCGCAAACAGGCACCGCAGATCTTCCACGACGAAATTGAGAAGATTAAAGAGCGCGCAAATAAGAAAAACGTGTTCATCTATATTAAAATCCCAGAGGTTCCCTTCATCGTCTCCTACAAGGTTTGTTATTCATTCTTTCTAGTCGTAAATTATCACTCAGTAACAGAGAGCCGTAGGGAACACTGTAACAGGCTTAGTATCGAGAAATAAATTAAGCACATTCTCTGCGGCGTTCAAACTATTAATCTATATCTCTATTGGATCAGCACTTCATTTTCTGATTACTGACCAAGAAATTACGACGATATTATTCATTCTTGTCTTCTTCAAACGAACCGATGCTCATTGCTCGTCGCGCCTATTTAGGGCAGCAAAGAGAAGAATATTGAGGACGTCGATCGCTTCCAGCTCATCTTTCCTTAGTGCGAATATCGCGATCGCAACTGGACCTGGCTCGATTTGTCCCTGGCTATCAAGCAGCGATGCAAACGCGTGCTGCTACAGCAGGTTTGTGCGAGTGACGATGATAAATGTTGGACTATGATAATTGATATTAAAATAATGATCAAGGAAGATCAATGATAGCTGATAAATAATTCATTAATGATTTACTGAAGCAATAATGAATTGAAAAATTTCAGTTCATGAAGCAGAAATTGCTGCGAAACCGAATTATGGATATCGACAAATTGTCGCCGGAATCGATGGACGAAGAGGAGAAGATACGCGTCGTCTTGGGCAGTCGATTTGCGGTCCGTCTATTTCCTTTTCTTTGCATTTGTTTCACTTTCTTGCTCTTTTCAGCCTACGCCTGATAAAGAGAAACCCAAGCATAAGAAAACGTGATATCGTTCAATTTATGTGCAGAAAATTCGTTGTTTTACTCTCATTTGTACAATTAATTGTTTATTAATTTTATTGATATTTCTGCTTAAGAATAAATGCTCTTTACGTTTTCTTCGAGTTGAAGGAATACTGCAACCTTTGACTCTCTACCAGGAAAGCGACGGGCAGAGTTGGTTAAATTTTAGAAATATTACGAAAATTTTAAATTTTATTCCAAATATCAGCAGAGTTCAACCTGTGCAAAAATGTAATACATTTAGCCTCAATTCTGATCTTAAATTACTTGCATTTCCTGTCCACCTTTTTCTATGTCATCGTCCCGCCCTATAGAAGTCGAATATTCAGTAACGGTGTTATATTTCTAATTTGACACACATTTTTAAACCACAGGATTGAATGCACATCTAATAACACTTCGAAGCTTATTTTTGTGATAAACTGCGCAAATATGACTGCTTCATACTGACGAATGAATGCTTTTCACTTGGAAATTTCGCCTCGGAGCTAACTATTAAGAAGACTTCAGAAATTAGCTTCGGGTATATTTCCAAGAAATTTCAGATATATATAACATTGTAATTGTATTGCAAACATTTTCACTGTTGAGCAACTTGCGATCGAAATTCATATGACCGAATTTATACGACTTCATTCTCCTCATCGCCAGAAGCCCACCCTATTTCCTACTCATTTTGCTCATAGGATGACGCATGATTTATCTACTTAAACATCGTAAGCACATCAATTCTACTCAATTGCAGATGCAGAAGGGTGAGACTTTTCACTTACGGAAACCAGTTTTCTATTTACAAAGACAGATCAAATAACATTTCGCACCCATCGTTTATTTATGAACTAGTTTTTTTGGGAAGTTTGGTTGATCTTGAAGTGATTAAATGTTTATAATGCTTAACCGTCCAAATTTTCTTCACACTGCCCCTGTCATAAAATGTTTCCTTCATCTTAAGGTAACTTCGTGCGAAATGGAAGAAGAGTATACCGAACACTTGATCGAAGACAGCGAAAAGGAAGAAGACAACATAAGCCTAAAGTTAACCAACAATAGCGTTGAATATCTGAAATGCGACGCGCATATTCAGGACAAACTTGAATACGAAGCCACTGGAAAAAATTTTGAAATAGAGCTTAGCGCGTTGACTGTTATTAAGGTAATTGATTTTTGGTCGTTACGATCCACTGAATGCTTAGACAAAATCCTTAAATTACGTATTTTACACAGAATAATACCGTGATTCTTTTCTGTAAGATAGGTATGGAAAGCATAGTGCGGCGAACATACTGTCTCAGTTCCTTTTAGCATGCGAGGTTAGTCGTCAAAATTAGTGGCAGAGTGTCGTTGAGTATCCGAACTTTTGACAAAGGCGCTGATTTCATCAACTTACGTCTGAGCCAGAATTACTCTCAAGCTATTGCGTAATTCTATTATTCTCAAATTCTTTTATGCCAAATATTTATTTCGCGGTAAAATTTCCATTAGACGGTATCCCTATCAGCCTCAAATAAATAGTGTCTGGGATGGCATGTACATCGCGCTTAAAATCATATCCTATAAACCTTTAAAAAAATTTGCAGAGAACGGATTCAGGTGCCACAATCGCTGCCTTAGCTAATAAGCTGTAATGTAACTCGAGTTAATCAAAACATCACAACAATTCACAGACAAGAAATTTTGTATAATGATGAATCTCGCCTTTCTCTATCGGAACTAGTTTTTTCTAATCAATCGAAGAAAATTGTTCTTCTTGTGTGTTAATGAAGCAATTTGAGCATAAGAGCAAAATCAATACAAAATTTATAATTAATCTTAATTAAATAATTCTGCTCTAAAATTTACTTAAGCAGTAAACAATCATTTAAGTTTCCATACAAAAATCCCAAAATCATTTGATAACCGATTTGCTCTGATGGGTAGATTTATGAAGGACTATCCTGTGAAGCGTTCGCTAGAAAAGCCAACTTTCAGGCTATTGGGAAAGGTCACTTCAGTGATGTCCATATGGGGATACTATCTTTGTCAACTGGGAAAATACCCGTAGCAGTCAAAGCGACGAAGAGGAAGACGGGCTCAGTAAATGAGGAAGAAAGCGAAGATATTCTTAAACGTCAGAGACAAGCGTTAAGAGATGAGCTAAGCATATTTGCTCACCTTCAATCTTCCTCTACAGGCGGACATGAAAATGTCCTTAAACTTTTGGGAGCCATCACAACTATTAAAACCGACTTTTGTCTCTTGACTGAATATTGCGAGTGCGGAAGCATGGACCGTTTTCTTCAAGAAAAATGGAAGAACGGTGATTTCGAAGATGAACTTGTTGTCGAAGGAAGCGAAAATGAGCAAATTTGGAAGGTATGAAATGAGAGACGCTCAGCTTTGAAAATTAACTTATTGTGGAGAAGTGGGCGATCAAAATCTTATCCAATAAATACCCTAAAATATCACAGAAAAGCAGTACAGTACAACAAGATATTCCGGAAATAAAATACTTCCCACTAAAATCACAGTAATCATCGAAAAAACAATCACTAATACCTGAGACGGTAGGCATATTGCAGCTTTTACCCACTATAATATAATAGCATTAATAGATTTTGGTTCGTAGAGTGACCTTTTCGCAGCGAGACCCCTGAAATCATAACTTTTGCTTTAAACAAGTGTGGCACTAAGGCGATGCCAACTGAGCGCCCTGGCAGTTTGAAGAGAAGCAATATGTCAAAAAGAGCGCTAATATTAGACATTGAATACACGAAACTCATGGCATAGCTCGGTTCGTAAATGTAATGTTTGATAACAAAAAACCTTGGTTTAGTGCCAGGTGTACAACATAGCGAGGTTAATTTTTTCGTCATTTATGCAGATTAGATTATTTTGAAACTATTTCAAGAAAGTGTCTGGCATAAACTGGCAATGGTACACATCGCCAAAAACGCAAACCATCACCATCATATTGAAAAAAGGAAATACGTGAATATCTGAGACAAAGCTATGTTTTAGAGTCAGCGCGATTCGGATTGGGGAGACAATTATCAATCTCGACGAGAGAAGGGTTTGGTCACAACGAGTGATTTATTATGGTTTGCACTGCAAATTGCAAGAGCGATGCAATTTTTAGCGACTATGAATGTAAGCGACATCGATATTTTTTGTTCTACGGCAATGGTGAAAATCATAGGATGGCCATAAATATCACAAGTTATACGGAAAATGTGGAAATTCCAAAGAGAAGTGATTGAAAAGTCGAAACAGGATGTTTCTAAGATTCTAGGGTTAGTCAAGTATGGGGCATATCCATTGGTTCCATACGCTAAGAAAAAATTCAGGGTGGCCCAAAAAAAGGATTTTTCGATCATAACTCGGTTCAAAATGGACATTCCGCTCTGAAATTTTAAGTGGATATGCATTTAGTGATGAGCTCTTAGTGAACAGAGTTTTGCCTCCGAAGACCTCGGGATTTCGTGTTGGGACCCAAGTAAGCCAGCCATAGTGAGCTGTAGATTGAACCATATTCACCTCAAAAATTCTAAACTTCCTTAGCGCCGTGTCCTTCATCCATCAAAATTTGAATTCAGAAGAGCTCTTCTTTCGAGAAAGCAACTTTTTTACAAAAAAGTTTCAAATTTATTTTTGGATTTTTTTGTAATTTCCAAGAGTTTTTGGTCCCAAAACGAAATCCTGAGGCCTTATGAACCCAGACTTGCCCACTTATAGCTCATCACTAAATGCATCTTCACCTAAAGTTTCAGACTGAAATACCTATTTTGAAACGAGTTATGATTAAAGATCCTTTTCTTTGGGTCATCCTGTCTATCGTCATCAACACATTGACAATGGGCCGGTTTCATATCGCGTACTTTAACTAAAGTCGGACTTTACGCAATGATAAAGGATAGGCCTTAAGTACGACTTTAGCTAAAGTACGCGATGTGAAACCGGCCCAATAACTAATATCTGTCAGAAACAAATTAAGTATGGCAGAAAAGCCGAGGCTAAAATCATCCCATTTTCTCTGGCTTTCCAGTTTATGGCAGTCAAAAACTGTAAGACTTGCACTTTAAATTTCGATGTACCACTCCTAAAGCATTTACCATAAAATTAAACGCAGAAAGAAGAATGTCCAACGTGACTAGCAATTGCCTCAGCGACAACCACTCGTTTAGAACTCCAAAGTTTTGATATGCCTTTGCATAAGTGACACGCAAATGCTGGCTTTATCCCTTCAATTTACACTTCGAGTTCCACATCTGTCACAGATACATTGCTTTGATGATTAAGGTTATACATCGAGATATTGCTGTTCGTAATGTTCTTCTCAAGTTGGATTACACTCTAAAAGTCGCTGATTTCGGGCTGTCAAGGAAACTGAAAGAGAATGGTGATGCATACTACATTTTGAGCAAGGAAACTGCTCTTCCAATTCGATACATTGCTCCTGAGTCACTAAAATCTCATCGCTTTGCGGTCACTTCTGAATATTGGGCGTTCGGTGTTGTCATCTGGGAACTTTTCACGTTTGCTGAAAAGCAGCCATATTCCGTAGAATTCGACAATAATGAGAACAATGTGGAATTCTTTGAGTTCTTAGTTGAACATTTGTCGTATGGTCACCGTCTTTTAATCCCAGACTATGTCCCGCAACAGATGTAAGTTCTTATGTATTGCAACTTGGGGAAAGACTTAGATCACACGCAGGTGTGAATGTAGAATAAATAAGCTGAAGTGGAGAGGGAAGAAATTCGAAAAAGGAAGGAGCTGTCCGCGTCCCCCTTACCTTTCCTCTAATCTTACTACTTGAATTCCTTGTCCATCTTTCACTATATAATCACCCTAGTAAGTTGTTTTGTATTCAATAGCTGTGATATATTTATTATTTATTATGTCACTGTTATGGCATTCGTCTTATGCTCCATAAAAAGTTGCTGATTTCAGAAAGATTCTTCTTTCAAGATTATGGCATACAGAACCAAAGCAACGGCCTTCATTTGAAGTTTGTAGAAAAGTCATCAGACAAGAGTTGATACAGTCGTGTCCAAATGTAAGAAAGAAATTCTTGGATATTTTTCGGTTACTATTTTTTCGCAACTTTGCAGCCGCGGGTATTTTGTTAGAGTATCTAGTAATCGATGCTATTTGAGAGGGAGATATACGCCAACGAACTATTCTAATAAATGTATCCTGCAAACCAATGAGCGTCGGCTTATGAAACTGCAGCATTGGGAAGCTAATATTAAAATATTGCATCATGATTCGGGGGGATAGTAGGTAAACAACAGTCGTTTCCCTTAAGACCTTCACCTCTTAGCACAAGTATCCGCTCTTGATACCATTAATAACATAATCCTTATCTCCTGTTTTTTTCAAAATCTGTTTATGTGGGATTAATTTCATAAAACTATCGCAACTGTAGAATTAAAAGCGTGAAGATTGGTCATTTTCTGGTTATTTCCAGTTATTTCTTATTTTCTGACCAATCATTGTGCTCACAATTCTGCAGTTCTGCATTTCGGCAAAAACAATAGTTTTGCGAAACAGACTCAGGTGCCGACCTCTGCCCGTTCCCCTAACAGGCTATTTCGGTTAGAGACTTTTGAAAGAAAGTCAAAATCTCACAAAATGAGAATTACTTTTGCATAATCTTTGATTCAAAACCTCAGTTCGATTAAGCATATATAAAACAACGTTTACATATTCAGAGTGAGGGGGCTGTTGATGTGGCATTCAACTGTACTTATTTAAGGAGAATCGCTTCAAGTTATGCTGCGTAAAAGCGTTCTAATAAGTTTACGCTTAGATACTGCTCAAAGAGAAAGTGCCTCATCATGCATCGGAATACTCTTTATTTAATCTTGAAGAAGATGTAAATGAGAGAACATCAATAGAGATGCGAAAAAAAATTAAACGCCGAATTATTATTGGCGTTGGATTTTCAGCTGTCGTATTGATAGCGGTGCTTACAGCATTGGGCCTCATTCTACGTTATCCATTGCTTCCTGAGACGAAAAACGTCCCGTCTACCACAGACTCAAGTATGTCACACTTTATCTTAATAAGGAAAAAATTAATTTGAGAAAGTTGAGAAATTCGATCCAGTTATCAGGGATTGAACTGGCATTCACTTCAACCCTTTCTTAACGAGTATAAGCTTTTATTATTTATCGTTCGCTATTCAAGCAAAAATATCATTCCTAGCGTTATAGAACATTTACGACACAATTTTCCTAAGCATTAGGCTTATTATAGCACAGTTTACAAAGTGTTTTCAAATTTCGCTTAAAATTGCCACTGTCGGACAATTTTGGTCTGTTACTACCGCAAATGACGTCAAAAAATCTTTAAAATTTTCCTGGCGATGCTTTATAGGTAATTCAAACTAGCAGTTTACAAAGCCTTTTTGTAAAGTAATGCTTCCTTGTAGCATTCGAAAGGATATTTTGAGCAATTTGAAAGTCTGCACATATTTCCAATTAAAATGCTGAGATGGAACAGTTTGTAAAAACAGAAGGAAGGTCGAATTTTTACTCTCTATTTTCTTGGTTGATTGGCATAAATTCATCTAGTTGCCCTCAGCCAGACTTACAACACGATTGCTAACCTAATATTCGGCTTGCCATCAGCGCCATATAAGTTGTCAGATGTGTGTTGGAACGGAGGTGAGTTCTAGCTCCAGCCGGTCGCCACTGTAATTACAACCAGCCGTTATACTTTTTCGGGTTTTCACACTTCTCCACTTTTCGAAAGGAGATTTTGCGATATTCGAGTGTGCTGCGCAGAATAGATTCTGAGTCTACCGATGTATTACGGAGCAGACGAGAAGAGTGAGCCATGTAACATAGTGCAGCGTCCTCACATCAAAGTTATATCTCAGTATCCAAATCCATACACATTACGCTTGATAATAATGTGCGGGCTACTCAGCCATTGTTCTCAGATAGTATAAGAAATACGTGAACATTACTAAGTAATAAACCCTAATGTTTTCTCTTAACTAGGACAAAATTTTAGCTACTGCGTGCTAAATACATCAGGGATTTGTTTAAAATTAAAAGATTAAGCTTTTGAAAGAAAACTGAATAAAACGACTATACTATTGTTACGTATTGTTTATTTTTGAGGCAAATCGGAAAATGATAAATTGGCAAATACAAAGAACACCACCGCTGAACTAAGAGATGTTGCAGCCGAATTGAATATGATTTTTAAGCCAAAAACCGGAAAAGACGTTAATCTATCAGACGAAGAAGTGGTCAAAAAGCACAGGAAATTAGCAGAGCAAGGAGACGTAGAATCGCAAAATAAACTGGGCCTTATGTATCTGATTGGAAAAGGTGTTCCTCAATCGAATGAAGAGGCTGTCAAATGGCTCAGAAAATCTGCTGAACAAGGAGATGCAAGTGCGCAAAATTACCTAGGTGCGATGTATCAGAGTGGGCGAGGCGTTAAGCAATCGTATGAAGAAGCTGTTAAATGGTACAGAAAAGCTGCTGAACAAGGAACTGCAGGTGCGCAAAATAACTTGGGATGGATGTATATGAATGGGCGCGGCGTGCCTCAATCGTATGAAGAAGCTGTCCAGTGGTACAGAAAAGCTGCAGAACAAGGAGATGCAAGTGCGCAATTTAACTTGGGAATTATGTATTATATGGGTCAAGGCGTTAATCGATCAGATGAAGAAGCTGTTAAATGGTTCAGAAAAGCTGCAGAACAAGGAGATGCAGGTGCGCAAAATAACCTAGGTGCGATGTATGAGTATGGACGCGGCGTGCCTCAATCTTATGAAGAAGCTGTAAAATGGTACAGAAAATCTGTTGAACGAGGAGAAGCAGGTGCGCAAAATAACCTAGGTGCGATGTATGAGAATGGACGCGGCGTGCCTCAATCTTATGAAGAAGCTGTTAAATGGTACAGAAAATCTGCAGAACAAGGGTTGGCAAGTGCGCAAAATCACCTGGGAATTTTGTATGATAATGGAAAAGGCGTTAATCAGTCAGATGAAGAAGCTGTTAAATGGTTCAGAAAAGCTGCAGAACGAGGAAATGCACATGCGCTATATAATCTTTCACTAATGTATAAGGAAAGGCAAGGCAGTCGCCAGTCCACTTAATATTCTGTTTGTTCATCGATACAAAAATAGCGTTCGACAGAGTAAATCAATATTTTTAATGTCTTTGTTGCATTCGTTTTTTGGTCTCTCTTATGTCTTGATATGATGCGTTACAGGTGCAAATTAGTAAAGGGACAAAATGTCGAGGTATGAGAGGTCGAGAGACCAAATGTTGAAGACCGAATTGTCGAGGGTACAAAATTTCGAGGTCCAAAATGTCGAGAAGAGAAAAATTGAATGTAAGAGAAGTCGAGTATACCAAATATTAAGTTGAATTTTGATCGAGGTTAATAGTACGGAGAGCTTCCAATTTTAAAATATAAATATAAGCAACGGCGCGCATTATTACCGCGCATTCACCATTTCCAGTGAATGGGCGGTAATAATGCGTGGCAAACGGCCGGTTGACCAGTATATAAAGTACCCGGCTGAACGCAATGGCATCATTGGGCCGGTTTCACATCGCGTACTTTAGCTAAAGTAGTACTTAAGGGCTATCCTTCATCATTGCGTTAAGTTCGACTTTAGCTAAAGTACGCGATGTGAAACCGGACCATTGCCTTTGCCTCCATCCCTGCAATCAACACCTACGCATCATCTTCTTGCTCGACTTCTGCTGTTCGTACTTTCTTTCGCCTTTACTTCTGTCTTTACATTTGCCGTTATCTTTGTTCATCTTTCATTATTTAATCGTTCACCACTAATTTAGCCCTATCGTATGGATATTTTGCTTTTAACAAATCGTTTTTCATTCTAAGCTGAATTTTGCGCGCACGATATGGATGACATTGTTCAGTTAGATGATAGCTATACGAGCAAGGGCATGCCGGCAATAAATAGCTCACCTCGACATTTTGGTCTCTCGACATTTTATAACCTCGACTTTTTGGACGGAAATCATCACTATCATCATCATCGGCTCTGAGATAGTCCTGACCCCGGTCACTAGGTGCAAAATAGTGGCACATGTGCTACTATTTCCGCGTGTGCCACTATTTTAGCGCGTGCCACTAATTCCGTAAATACGGTAAATTCATTTGTATTGGTGACAGGATTATAAAAAGCGTCCTATAAACTAAATAAACGTTGGTTTGAATTCCTAATTAGATTTCTGCTCACTTAAAAGGTTAAAGCCTGTTTGTTTTGAGATAAACGAAGAACTTTAGTTAATTTGCATTTGTTGTTTGAAAATGTTGAAAAAAGAGGTACGATAAGGCATGCCACAAAATTTGACGTGTGAATGCGACCACGACCAATCTTTAATCCATTTCATTTGTAAGGCTTCCATCCATCAAATGAAGAATCTGTTAAATGGTTGATAAAAGCCGCAGAACAAGGAAGTGCAGCTGCGCAATTTAAATTAGGAGGCTTATATGCTGAGGGACAATACGTTAATCAATCATATGAAGAAGCTGTTAAATGGTACAGAAAAGCTGCAGAAAAAGGAATTGCAAGTGCGCAATATAACCTTGGAGGGTTATATCGAGAAGGGAAAGGGGTTCATCAATCAGATGAAGAAGCTGTTAAATGGCTCAGAAAAGCTGCAGAACAAGGATTTGCACTTGGCCAATATAATCTGGGAGTTATGTATGATAGTGGGCGAGGCGTTAAGCAATCGTATGAAGAAGCTGTTAAATGGTACACAAAATCAGCAGAACAAGGGGTTGCAGACGCGCAAGTTAACCTGGGTTCTATGTATGAAAAAGGTGAAGGCGTGCCTCAAGCTGATGCAGAAGCTGTTAAATGGTACACAAAAGCTGCAGAACAAGGAAATGTAAATGGGCAATTAAAACTGGGAACTATGTATCGTAAAGGAGGAGGCGTGCCTCAATCGTATGAAGAAGCTGTCAAGTGGTACACAAAATCAGCAGAACAAGGATTAGCACTTGGCCAATATAATCTGGGAGTTATGTATAATAACGGGCTAGGCGTTAAGCAATCGTATGAAGAAGCTATCAAATGGTACAGAAAAGCTGCAGAAAAAGGAATTGCAAGTGCGCAAGTTAACCTGGGATCTATGTATTATATGGGACAAGGCGTTAATCAGTCAGATGAAGAAGCTGTCAAATGGTACACAAAATCAGCAGAACAAGGATTTGCACTGGGCCAATATTATCTGGGAGTTATGTATAATAACGGGCTAGGCGTTAAGCAATCGTATGAAGAAGCTGTCAAATGGTACAGAAAAGCTGCAGAACAAGGAAATGTGAATGGGCAATTAAAACTGGGAAATATGTATCGTAAAGGAGGAGGCGTGCCTCAATCGTATGGAGAAGCTGCCAAGTGGTACAGAAAAGCTGCAGAACAAGGAGATGCAAGTGCGCAATTTAACTTGGGAATTATGTATTATATGGGTCAAGGCGTTAATCGATCAGATGAAGAGGCTGTTAAATGGTTCAGAAAAGCTGCAGAACAAGGAGATGCAGGTGCGCAAAATAACCTAGGTGCGATGTATGAAAAAGGTGAAGGCGTGCCTCAGGCTGATGAAGAAGCTGTTAAATGGTTCAGAAAATCGGCAGAACAAGGATTTGCACTTGGCCAATTTAATCTGGGAGTTATGTATAATAACGGGCGAGGCGTTAATCAATCAGATGAAGAAGCTGTCAAATGGTATAGTAAGGCGGCAGAACAAGGAAATGTAGATGCGCAATATTACCTGGGAAATATGTATTTTAATGGAACAGGCGTGCTTCAGTCTGATGGAAATGCTGTTAAATGGTACAGGAAAGCAGCAGAAAAGGGAGATGGAGATGCGCAAAATAAACTTGGATGGATGTATGAAAATGGCCGAGGCGTTAATCAATCAGATGAAGCTGCTGCTAAATGGTATGGAAAAGCCGCAGAACAAGGAAACGGAACTGAGAAAAAATGAAAATACTCTGATGTTGATCCACGATAATATTTGAAAGACATAATGTAATCGATGTAATTAAAAAGCGGAGTAGAATATGACTTGATCATGTCTTCTATAATGTCTTGAAATGAAAACTGTTTTTGTACTGCTTTTTTAGTGCATGCAATAATGAAAGTAGGATTCAATTTCCACCCATTATGAGATGTTAAACTAAATCAAATTTATACAAAAATTCATATCAAACCGACTCTTTTGAAGCTAGAAATGCTAACTTCAAGGGCGGAGAAAAATCCGCAAAGACTTATCGAACAATTTAATTGTTTTGCATGGCGGTATTGTTTTCTGTTCAAAAATCGGACTCGCTACTGTCTCGATACGCCACTTAACAGTTAAAATTCATAAATATGACATCATTTCTCTCATCGTAATGCTTTTTTCCTTATTACCATTACTACTCCGTTTTATTTTACAATTATTTTGTTTTCGAAAGAATTGCAGAATTGCAACCTGTTTTCGCATCACGATTTGGGGTTTCGAGATTTATTCGCAACTGTTGCGGAATTGCGGAATAGTTGCGCTTCTCTGCAATCGCAGTCCCGCAATTTTGCCGTTCTGCAACTGCAACAGTTGCAAACGCAACACTGCAAATGTGCAACTGCCGTAGTTTTATGAAACAGAAAGTTGCAGAATTGCGTGATGACGATGCAATATGCAGCGCAATTCTGCAGTTCAGCAATTGCAAGTTTTATGAAATAGGCCCCTATGCGGAAATATATTACCCCTTGCCTCACGTCTGACCTTCAATTACTTGCATTCCTTGTCCACCTTTTACTACACCATTGCCTCCCCCCTTAAAAGTCGAGTATTCAGTAACGATGCTTTATTTGTAATTTTGCCCACATAATTAAAAAAATACAGGATTAAATGCACGTCCACTACGCTTCGAGGCTTAATTTCGTGAAAAGACGGCCCAAGTAAAACTGTTATATGCTTTCAAACAAATATTTTTCTCTTGAAATTTTCTCCTCGGGGCTATTTATTGAGAAGGCTTATAAAATAAGCTTCGGGCATATATTCAGGAAATTTCAGTAATATAGAGCATTGTAGTCGTATAGCAAACATTGTCACTGTTGAGCAACTTGCGATCGGAATGCATACGACCAAATTTACACGTCTTCATTTTTCTCATGGCTAGAAACCCCCTCTTATTTCTTACTCATTTTGCTCATAGAAGGACGCATGATTCGTCTACATATACACTGAAAGGCGACCACTGCTATTCAATTACAGATGCAGCAGGATGGAATTTTTTACTTAGCGAAACCAGTTTTCTATTTACAAAATGGAGTAAATAACATTTCGCCTCTGTAATTTTTCCAAGAAAATATTTACTGAGTGGGCAAGTTGATGACGGCATGATTAGGCTTCAATAGCACTTTAGCAAACAGTTATCCTTCGTCTCAGTACCCATCGCTAAATCGCTTTCTTCACCATTATTTTCACCTTGCGCGAAATGAATGAAGAGTATAGCGGGTGCTCAACTTATGGCAACAGAAAAGAAGAAGAATACGTAAACGCTAATGAAAAATTACCCAGTGATTACCATGAATATTTGAACAGTGATGTGTCTATTCAAAACAGACTGTCATACGAAACCATCGGTGAAAAATTTGAAATCGATCCTAACACATTAGTTATAATAAAGGTAATTAATTTTTTGTTGTTAAGGTCCTGTAAATGCTCAGACAAAATTCGTTATTTAGTTTAGTTCACGAAGGGATACGATAAGTTTTTTCGGTAACAAAATAGAAAAGACACAGTTCAGTATCATTTATCTTGTCCTCTTTCTGTTCTCCTTGTTGCTCTCAATTGTTTCCTCCGACACTGATGATAGTTGAAAATTTTGGGTAAAATATACCGTTAACTATAACGAAACAAAGGATAAAGAACGAAATAAAACCAAAATGACAAATCACTTTTAATTAAATCATTCTATTCTAAAATTGACTTTAACAGCAAAAAATTTCTTCATATTTCTAAACAGACATCATGTGACAACAAATTTGCTTTGAACGGTGGACTATGGAAGAACTATCCGGTGAAACGTCCTCAACGAAACTCATTTTTCAGGTTATTGGGAAGGGTCACTTTAGTGATGTCTACATGGGGATATTGTCTTTGCCAAATGAAAGCATTACAGTGGCAGTCAAAAAGCCGCAGATGGATACGGGCTCAATGAATGCGCTTGATGGTGAAGCTATTCTTCAACGCCAGAGACAAGCGTTAAGAGACGAGCTAAGCATATTTGCTCATCTTCAGTCTTCGTCTACGGGCGGACATGAAAATGTCCTTAAACTTCTGGGAGCTATCACAACAATTAAAACCGACTTTTCTCTCTTGACTGAATATTGCGAACGCGGAAGCCTGGATCGTTTTCTTCAAGAAAAATGGAAGAACGGGAAGTTTGAGGATGAACTTGCTTTCGAAGGAAACGAAAAAGAGCAAGTTTGGAAGGTATGGAACGGGACAAATTCAGCTTTGAAAAACGAAACCTTTGTATGAGACTGAAATTAACGGTCCTCTTGTGTAAAAGTATATCATCTCAATTAGTCTGTTTGAATATTATTTTATGTGTAAAAGCTAGCGATCGAAATCTTATCTAGTCAAAGTCCTAAAATATCACAGGAATCTAGTACAGTACAATTAAATGTAACGGAAATGAAACATTTCTCACTAGAATCATTGTAATCACCGAAGTAAAAATAATATAAGACATCAATAATTCGTTGAATCTTAAAACAATCATTACACTTTGAGGCGGTTTGCATGTTGCAGCTTGTTCCTATCATAAAATTACTGCATTAATAAATTTTGGTTCACATAGAGGCCCTTTCTTTGTGAAACCAGTGAAATCATAACTTCTGCTTCAAGCAGATGCGGTACTAAAAGTACGCCTATTAAGCGCTCTGGGGCCAAGTTCATAAAACAAATGTGACAGTATTCACATCAAAATGTATTCACACCAGAGCGGTGATTGCTCAGTTGCGTGCAGTGACCAATCGGCGCTCTGATGTAGATACACTTAGATGTTAATACAGTTCACGTTTGTTTTATGAAATTGGTCCCTGGTAATTAAAAGGGAAACAATATATTAGAAATGGCGCCAATATTAGACAGCGAATACTCGAAACCATAGGCATAGCTCCGTTTCATAAATGGTAGTGTTAGACGATGATAATTTGGTTTAGTGCGAGCTGCACAGAACAATTGGATTTATTTTTTTTCCGTTAATAAAATCAGGTTTTTGATGAGTACGACAAATTGTCTTTCTCATCGTAAATTTATATCATATACTATTTCTACTTTGCATTTGACACTGTCCGAATCAAATCGGACATTATTATTTCAAATAAACGAAATATAATGTCCATTTTAAACTGGCAACAGTACACATCGCCAAAAACCCAAACCTTCGCCATTATATTATGAAAGTGAATAATTCGAGAAGATCTGTGAGATAAAAATGTTCTAAATTCAGCGCGATTCGAACTGGGGAGACAATTATCAATCTCGACGAGAGAAGGGCTTGATCACAACGAGCGATTTATTGTGGTTCACACTGCAAATTGCAAGAGCAATGCAGTTTTTGGTGGCTATGAATGTAAGCGACCTTGATATTTATTGCTTTTCGGTGTTCATTTCGAGCTCCACATCTGGTACAGATATATGGCTTTAATGATTTAGGTTACACATCGAGATATTGCCGTTCGTAATGTCCTTCTCAAGTCAGATTACACTTTGAAAGTTTCTGATTTTGGGTTATCAAGGAAACTGAAGGAGAATGATGATGCATACTGTATTGGGGACAAGGGAACTGTTCTTCCAATTCGATACATTGCTCCCGAATCACTAACATCTGGTCGCTTTGCGATTACTTCTGAATTTTGGTCGTTCGGCGTTGTCGTCTGGGAGCTATTCACGTTTGCTGAAAAGCAGCCATATTCCGTAGAATTCGACAATAATGAGAACAATGTGGAATTCTTTGAGTTCTTAGTTGAACATTTGTCGTATGGTCANAACTATTCACGTTTGCTGAAAAGCAGCCATATTCCGTAGAATTCGACAATAATGAGAACAATGTGGAATTCTTTGAGTTCTTAGTTGAACATTTGTCGTATGGTCACCGTCTTTTAATCCCAGACTATGTCCCGCAACAGATGTAAGCTCTTATGTATTGCTATTTAGGGAAAAGGATTCGGTCTCATACAAGTATAAATGTAGAATTGATCAGTGAAGTTGAGAGGAGTAAATTGCGAAAGCGGGTAGCGGGCGGCCCCATCCTCATCCCTGATCTTAAACTACTTGAATTACTTGATTATCTTTTCGCCCTACCAAAAAGTCTGCAATTGTTATTTAAAAAGAAATCCGTCTGATTATAGTAGCGAGACAGTAGTTTACTGACCGATGTATTGGCCATGTCACTGTTATATTCATCCATCTTATGTTCCATAAAATTTTACTGATTTCAGAAACAGCCTTCTTTCAAGATTATGGCATTCAGAACCAAAGCGACGGCTATCATTTGAAATATGTAGAAAAGTCATTAGGCAAGAGTTGATGCAATCGTGTCCAAATGTAAGAAAGTGATGCTAGTGTATTTTTCATTGACCATCATTTTCATAATTTTCATTACTTTTCAGCTGCGGGTACTTTGTCAGAGGTTAAAATGACTGATGCTATTTGAGAAGAAAGTGAAGGGAAACAAACGATTTTAACGAATGTATCTTGTATACCAACGAGCATCAGTTTATGAAAATACGGCATGAGGAAACGGAAATTATAAGATTACATCGAGATTTGGGATGCAATAAGTAAACGAAATTCGATCCCTTTAAGACCTTGGCCCGGTTTCACATCGCGTACTTTAACTGAAGTCGGACTTTACGCAATGATTAAGGATAGGCCTTAAGTACGACTTTAGCTAAAGTACGCGATGTGAATCCGGTCCCTTCACCTCTCAGCATAAATATTCACTTGTGATGAATTTAGTAACATGATTCCTATCTTTAGTTTATTTTGCAAATGAAATCATCGATAAGTTTACTTTTAGATTCTGCTCAGAGAAAAAGCGCCACATCATGGATTGGAATACTCTTTATTTCGTTTCGATGACGAACATGTACATAGCAGAACATTGCAAAGTCATAATAGCCCACCATTAGATGTCAACATCTCTGCACTGCCTTTAAGAGAAAATCAACAAACAGAGCAACTCGAAATACGAGTGCGAAATAAAATTATATTCCAGATCTGTGCCAGCATTTTATGCGTGTGTTTGATTACGCCGCTAATAGCAGTGATATTGATCCTTATAATGACGATATCGACCGGCAAACCCTCCTCTCTCTCGGTTGTCTCACCAGATCCAGAATATACAGGTTTGTCATATCATTTATCAGAGGAGAGATTGAACTGACATTCATTTTGACCCCTGTCAAAGATAAGAGATAAGCTTTTCGATATTTATCTGCAACCATTAAAGCTAGCTTTTCATTCTTGGCGTAATACGAATTTTAAATTTAAATTTTCTCTAAGCATCCGGCTGTTTATACCACAGTTCGCAGAATATTTTCAGATTCCGCTTAAATTTGTCATTCTCGGTTGTTTTCGTCTAGTACCGCCGAAAACTGTTAAATTTAAAAAGTTTTATAACGAGACATCGTAGGAAATTCAAACTATAAATTTAAAAAATGTAGTCATAAATCGATGTTTCCATCTAGCATTCGAAAGGCTATGCTGAGCAAAACTTGAAAGTCTACAAATCTTTGCAAGTTTACGCTGTGCTTAGAGCAGTTAATTAACAAACGAAAGGAAGTTTACATTTTTTTAACGTCTCCTTTTTAGATAATGGAAATAATCTTTTTCAGTTGCCTTCAGCCAAAATTGCTCTGTGATTGTTAACTAAATATTGAGCTTCACAACAGCGCCACAAAATTTGTCAACTACGTGCAGTAACGGAAGTGATATACAGCCCCAAGTCTATCAGATAACAATTGCTCATCTCGCCTTTTCAGACTTTTATATGTTTAGAGAGAGATTCTCAATTAGTATTAAAGATTCGTAAACATTACTTAATCCTAAGCCCAACTGTTTTCTCTTAGCTGGGACAGAACTGTGGCGACCAAGAGTTATGTACTACAAAGATTTACTAAAAATTAGAATGAAGAGCTATTTCAAAGAAAATGAATTAAATGCCCGTGTCACTGTTAGGTTTATTTTTTATTTCTGAGGTTGGCAAAATTTTTGAACTGGCCATTCCGTACGAAAACGTCGCTGATTTAGGAAATGCTACAGCCCAATTTCATCTCGGAATAACGTATGATATTGGACAAGGCGTTAATCAATCAGATGAGAAAGCTGTCGAATGGTACAGGGAAGCTGCAGAACAAGGTAGTACAGGCGCTCAAAATAATCTTGGTGAGAAGTATCTGAAGGGGCGAGGTGTACCTCAATCGGATGAAGAAGCTGTCAAATGGTACAGAAAAGCTGCAGAACAGGGATATGCAATAGCACAATTCAATCTCGGATTGATGTATCAGAGTGGGCGAGGCGTGCATCAATCGGATGAAGAAGCTGTCAAATGGGTTAAAAAAGCTGCAGAACAAGGAGATGCAAATGCACAAGCAAAACTTGGATTTATGTATCAGAATGGGCGAGGTGTGTCTCAATCAGATGAAGAAGCTGTAAAGTGGGTTAGAAGAGCTGCAGAAAAAGGAAATGCAAATGGCCAAGTTAACTTTGGATGGATGTATCAGTTTGGCCTAGGTATTCCTCAATCGGATGCAGAAGCTGTTAAATGGTACAGAAAATCAGCCGATCAAGGAGATGCAAATGCGCAAGATAGCCTTGGATTCATGTATTTAAATGGACGAGGCGTGCCTCAGTCAGATGAAGAAGCTGTCAAATGGTTCCGAAAAGCCGCCGAACAAGGTTATGTAGAAGATCAATTCAATCTTGGATTTATGTATCAGAATGGATTTGGTGTTCCTCAATCGTATGATGAAGCTGCCAAATGGTACAGAAAAGCAGTTGAACAAAAGGATGCAATGGCGCAATTTAATCTTGAAATTATGTATCAAGAAGGGAAGGGCATTAATCAATCATATGAAGAAGCTGTTAAATGGTATAAAAAAATGGCTGAACAAGGAAATGCAGCTGCTCAAAACAACCTTGGATGGATGTATCATATTGGGTTAGGTGTTCTTCAATCAGATAAAGAAGCTATTAAATTGCTCACAAAATCAGCAGAACAAGGAAATCCGGGTGCCCAATATAATCTAGGAATCATGAATCGGAATGGATTTGGTGTTCCTCAATCATATGAAGAAGCTATCAAATGGTACAAAAAGTCAGCAGAACAAGGGTATGCACTTGCGAAAGACTTTCTTGGTACCACGTAAGGTAAATTAGGCAGTTCGTAATGAGCTTATGCGCTTTTATATTTTTATGTGTTGGATGTGATGAGCGCTTTTCGTAGAATTATAGGAATTGTTATGTTTGAAAGGGCACAAGTTGCATGCAATCGAATATTTATCAAGTGTAACGAATGGGAGAAGTTGAGATTATTGTAAACAATTTATCTTGAAAGGAAATATGCAATAATTAGGAAAAAACCACAATTTGTATTACATGTTGTACTTTATACGATAGATTGATTTATTTCGACAGATTTTGATTGTTATGAATTTATAATGCGTGATACTAACACACAATATAATTGTTTGAAGTTATCCTTAGTTATATTTGTTAAGACACGTTATTTATTGAAAGAATGAAGCATCGAAGTTTCGTTTTTGGTGAATAGTAGGCCATACAGTAAGTCTTTAAGCTCAGGTTTATTTAAACACGGTTGAATGAAATACGATAATATGCAGTCTAAGTAGTCTCAGTTGGCCTCACTGCACCACTTCATTCGATTCATCCACATGTTGAAGGCCTCGCGCCAGCACTCTTTCTGAATCGGCCCAAAATCCTACAAAACAGCCGAATCTCTCTCTTCCTCTGAGTCGAAAGTGCAATTACGACAGTTCCTCTTGAGACAAACGAACAGTCCGAAGTCACATATCGCGATATCGGATCAATAGGGCGGGTACGGCATAGTTATAACCTTTTTTCGGTCAAATATTAAAGATTAAGGGCGGCCATATGAGATGATGCATTTTCATGATGCACACTGGAAGCTCAATATTAATAAATATGAATTGGATAGAAAATACAAATTGTTTTTAGAACTTTTGCGCCACTGTGTTAAGGCGTCCCTCGATCCTTCTACTCATCCGTGTAGGGCGGCTGTGCGCTGCGGCTTTTAGGCGTTGCAAAGCAATAGCAGCTCTCGCTCTTCAATGCAGCTAGACTCGTGTTTTGTGCACGCCCCAGCCGATTCAGCCCATCAATCACTGCCCACCACCCAACGTCAACGCTTCTCATCGCTGCGCAAAACACTAGATTATAAGCAGAACGGCTGACAGAGATTTATTGTGGAAAACAAGCGGTAACCAGTTCTTTACCAATATTAAAATTGACTAGCACAAAGCGCTGATTTTGCAATAAACACAACTAATCTACAGCAGCACAATCAAGAAACTAATTGCGAATAGCAAGATAGATCCAACCGCCGTATTTGCCCCAGCAGTCATCCGGCAGGGATCATTCGGACCGTTCCATCCATAGGCCATCACACGGACCGGTGAACCGCTTCCGCCTTTGTTCTTCATCGGCAGGCCAATTAAGGTAGCGCCTCTGGCTGGCAGCTTCGACACAAGCGCCAAATTCTCGAATCCTGGCTTGTTCGCACCCAATACCACCTGAAATGCAATGATGCGCTTTAATTCAATCAACATACAGAATATCTAAGCAACTCACTGTGTGAACCGATTTGTAATAGTCTGCTTGGCCGGCATCAAACGACATAGAGTCGGCTCCAATGGCTTTCAGTCCGCGGTTTGCCAAGATCCACTCGGCCGCTTCGGCGCCCAGTCCGGGCCAGGCCATAGTATCGGGCCAGCCGGTTTTGGGATCCAAGTGTTCTGGGGTGTCGGTGCCGAGGAAATCGTTTTGGTTGCCCCAGAAGCGTTCCTGTCCGGTGCGAATGATGACGATACAATCTTCGTGGAGGAGGCCATTGATCTCTTCCCACTTCTTGATATCATCAATCGTTAACTTGTAATTCGATCTAACGTATTTGTGTTCTTCGGGGACGTCGATGACGCAAGCTTCCCCTATCACATCAGTCAACGGCACCTGAAGAAAGCAAAACGTCAATCGTTCATCTCAACAGCGCCGTCCCTTTCTCCTCCTGTACCTTTTCCAGCGTAAATAACTCTTTTCCTTCTTTCAGCGTCCGCAGAACATGATTCGGCGCGTCCAAGTGAGTGCCGATGTGTTCGATCGTGCAAAACTTACCGTAATGTAGATAAATATCGCTGGACCCGTATGGTACCATTCCTGATTACAATCATCATTAGATTTATTTATTTATTTCGAAACCATAGTACCTTTAACGAGTGGCGTCAGTTCAAACTGGTATTTAATGTAATTTTCGATAGGAAATGTTGTGGTTTCGTTCGACAACGTGTAGGTCATGTCGAGGAGCTCACAGTGTCTCCACCATGTCTGCGAAATGGTGCCTGGTTCTAAAGGAGTCGCACTTGCTCCGACGAACAGAACAATCGTCAACATCACAGCCGTTGACATCGCGGCGAAGGTCAAAAGCACTCGAAGTGTACGACGATGGAGAGGAACTCGTGGATACTGAAATAGGAATTCATAATCTTGATGTTAGCAACTTCATCTATATGCTACTGCAACCTATCGCTATGCAAGTCTATCGAAGATACATTGGTGTCTGCAGAGTGTAAAGAAACTTGTTGTTGGCCCGGGACGCAGACAACTGGAGCCACCTGTCGAAAACAGGGATGATTTGTTTTTTGTACTCCACCACGTCCAGCAGCAATTGCCTTGAGAATTTATTTGAATTATGGTAAGCTTAGCGGGAACTCGGAATTGTCTGCGGCTGCATTTCAGGATGAATTGTGTCTATATATATATATATATGTCAAGTAGTACTCTAAATCATCTTATTTGCAGTCAGTAAGAGCGCAAGGTTGCCGAAGTTGAATGCAAAGATGACGAATTGAGATGCAAGCGTGTAGGTGCGGACTCTGTTTTTACTTTAATTGTGTCATGTTTTGTACTGACTGCTAAATCATGAGCAGTTGGGCAAAGTTAAGCGTACGGGCAAACCACTTATAAATCCTCTAGCACGTAATCAGAACAGCTCCTCTCCACTCAACAGAGAGTTTCAATACATTCACAACAAAAAAAGCTTTGTAATTGCGCTCTTTAAACGTGTCTTGATCGCGAAAATTGTCGAAGCCAGCAACAATTACGTGCGCATTTCACTCCATGTAAACACATCTTATTACTTATCGTAATACTATGGATCGGTTTTACCTCGCATACACTATAATTGCGTAAAGTACGACCTTGATTAATGAATATGATGCGAGACCGGCCCCATATCTCTTATTTTTCGTTGCAACATTTGATAGCAACGAAGCACACAAGAAGCTGAATATGAATATGAATAGAAAAATAGTTACGAAATAAGCGCCTCATACGGTACGGAAAGCAGAATGCAATTCTAACAGTTTCAATAGCGGCGCGTTTAATTGTCATTCATTCGTCATACGATCCTGCCGTACGCTTATACATAAGCGAAGCGGGACGGTTCATTCGTTCGAAGTCGTTTCGCCTTCTATCGTACGAAGTCAGGCTCAACAAGCTGCTTCTTGAATCATTTGATCCAGTTCGTGTCAGTGAATGATGCCGATATCTGAAATTTTATTGTTATCTAATTATTCCCTTTCTCAGCTTAGCTACTTATATTACAGCGGCGGCTCTAACGCCAGTTAACGTATCTATGGAAATAGTGGTACAGTACCATTAATATTTCAGCCCCCTCTGTACCATATACCACAATTTCCCAATATACGGTAAATTTCGCCTGTATTTCTCGACTGTAGCGCGCGTATGGCGAAAACGAGAATAATTACAACAGCTATATAACTCCCGCTTTAGCGTATCGTGACAGCGATGAGAAACCGACCTGTCAGCCTCCGCTTCCGATTCTTCCTCGAGCAACTTGCCCATCGTATCTTTCTGCTGAGAGATACCTGCCTCCAGCAAGCGAATTTTTTTCGTGAGATCCGCCATTAACGATGCTTTATTTTTCGCTTCTTGCAGTAAAAGGGCATTTTCGGTTTTCAACTGGTGATTTACTTTATCAAGTCGTTCATTTTTCTAAACAGACCGTAATGGTCATTTTTGCTATTTGATAAGTTTCTCACCTTGTATTCGCCCTGAATAATTTTTTCATAATCGTCCATTTCACGCTTCATCAATCGTTTCTCAGCCAACAAGTCTTGTTTTTCTTTCTCCAATTCTTCCATTTGGCGTGCTGAAATTCGCAGTCTTAAGAAAGAAACCCCCTTTTTTGCACAAGAGAGCACTAATCTTACTAAACCACTTTATTAAAAATTCACTGTATCGTCATTACCGGCTATTCCGATTCCACTGAAGAACTTTCTTGGCAAGCTGCCAGACTGATATTCATCGCTGAGTTTGGCCACTTGGACAGTGTTCATTCTTGTTTGTCGTCTTCCTTCCATCTCCGCCTCAACGTTTTCGTTGTAGAGCTGCGCTTTTATTGTCTGATTTTCTGTTTCCAGTCTGAAGCAAATAGCGATATGGATGATTAGCATTTGCGAAAAGCATATAGCCTTACTTCAGAGACTTTCGATGAAGATTGTCCAGTTTGTCCTGGTAGAGTGTCAGTGATTGGGCATATCTATCCTTTATTTCAGTCAATTCTTTTTCATGTTCCAGCTTCAGCAAGTCGAGCTCTTCCTGTCGTCTTTGCAGTTCAATGTCTTTCTGTTTATTAATTTCAATCTGAAATCGTTTTTGTTAAGTAGCCGTTCTTTGACTTTTGCCATAAAATCCTGCAAAGAAAATATACCTGCTCCTCTAGTTTCTCTTCGGTACATCTGAGCTCCTCAATTTTCGCGACCATTTCTTTCGATATCGCATTAAGCGCCTTCTCTGCCATCTTTCTCTCGGCCTTTTCGTTATTCAGTTCGTCCTCCAATGCCACGATCTTGGCCTGAATTCGAACATTCGGTCAAGCAATTTAGGTTTGTAAATTAGGTTTCAAACCTTGAGTTCTCGAATAATATTCAGCAACTTTTCATACTCATCTTGTACAATACGATGCTGCGTCTCGAGCTGACGAAATTCAAAACTCTTCCTAAAAATTGTTAATTGTAGTTTATAGTTATAGTTTCAGCAAATAGTTACAATTATAGTTCAATTACAATAAATAAATATTAGTATATTGTGACAAATCACGCAAACTCACTCTTCCGAGTTCTTTTGCAGTTCATTAAAGTTGAAAGCCATTTCTCGCATGTTCTGTTGATTTTTCCTGATTTGATCCGTCAGCTTGTCCTGTTGTTTGCGCGACTGATTCAGCTGATCGTCTAGGTCAGAGATCTTTCTTTCTTTCAGGGCAATGTCTGCGTCCTAAACAGATTTCAGTGTTCTCAGTTCGTTAACAAAGCTATTTGGCATTCAACTTGTGCTCAGCGCTTACGTGTTGGAATAATTTTTCTCCCAAAAGTTTCGCACGAGTGCTTAGATCGTCAATATCATTTTGCATTCGATTTCGGGACTCTCGCTCTTCACTAAGACTTTTCTTCAAGCGGTCCACTTCACCGCTATAAGAGGCAATTGTAGTAATTCTTCCTTCAAACAACGCTTGCAGCTTCTCGTTCTCCTTCTCCGCATTAGAAACACGGATTAGAAGGGTTTGGATGTCATTGTGACGGCTGAAAACATTTTGTTGACAGACGCAGTTTAGCATTGCGAAAGGTTTTACTCGACAGCTTTGCCGATCAGCTGGTCTGCGAGCGTCGTCAAGTCGTCGATTCGTTTTGAATGGTCGGTTGGTGTTTTCGGTTCTTCAAGCGTCGCTTTTGGGAGCTCGAGAATTGAACCTCGTTTGCTTGCCTAAAATTATAATATTAATAAAAGGGTTGCTTCGACATCCTTAAGCACTGGAGAATGAGATTGGAGAATTCAGCATGTCATACGCAGCTAAATATGATTACATTACATTCCCCTAGAACAAGGGGTGACTCCGTTAAACATGGCCATTATGCCTGCTCTGCTTCATAAGTAAAACGCGCCTTGGTGTTGAGTATAGACTCTACGCGGGTGAGCTTCTCCTGAAGGTCAGATATGCGAAGCTCCATTGCGTCGACTGTCCGACTATTCGATAGAAGCAGTTGCTGATTCTTTTCCTGAAATGTCACTCCAATACATTAGTATCTAAAATGCTAACTGCTGTAAATACCAGTTGAGCGGTTAGATCGGCCGCGAGTCGCTCAACCTTGGCTGCAAGTTCGCTTGCTTGCGCTTCTATCTGCATCTTTCGCGCTTCCAGTAGCTCGACGTACTCGGCGAATGTTGCGAGTTTCTCATAAAGGCCGTGCAATTCAACAAGTTTGCTGCAAAAAGGATTTTGCATTAAAACGTAAAATTTGTTTGTTCAATTCTCAGCAGGTATAAGAAAGTTCTCACTCGTTGATAGTGGCGAAGAGAGACTTTGTCTGCGCCGCCATTGAGGCGCATACTTTTTGGTTGATCAAATCACTAGTCGTATCGATTTGTGCGGTTGTTGCGTTTAACTCTTCCAGTTCTCGGTCGCTTTTCAAAAGAGCCGCATTGAATGTTCCGGAAGATGAAACCTAAAGTAATCAAATAGTGCTACGGACTAAACAACGCCTAATAATGTGCCAAGCGTACGTCCGACTTCAAGACGTCTTCGGCTCCTCGAGTGTGTTCAATTAATTTCGAGAATAGTTCATTCATTTGCATGTTCATTTTTTCACTTTCACGATGAGCCGTTTCGCTCTCTCGCAGACGTTTTTCCAGTTCGGAACATTCAGCCTGGAAAGAGAATTTATGAATGGATGAAAGAATCTCTAAGAATCTCTGCCATACTTCTTTTTGCGCAACTTTGCTAGTCAGCTCTTCAATGTCGCTTGCGCTGATGAGGTTTGCTTCGACTGCGATATCGTTGGAGTTTTTCTTTCTCTGCTCGATTTCTTCCAAAGTCGATCGCAATTGCTCGTTTTCTGTCTGCAGCTCGGAGAGTACGGCATCTTTTTCGTTCAGCATCATTATCTAAACAGGCGCAACATTACGTTGCGATTCAGCAGCGTTGGACAGAAGTCAATTAACGTATTCATTTGGGTTTCTAACTAATCATCAAGCGTGTGCTACCATGTCTATTGGTTTACTTAAGTTTTATTCTGCTGGTTGTTCCGAGCGGTCGCTCTTCTTCATCCAGGAGCCTATTTCACTAAAGGACAGCCGCTGAGCTTTGATTCTTTAACAGTAAAATTAGTCCCAGAGTTCACTCCGTTTTATCATCCGCCTTCCTTTCCTCCTTTTTTATTGTTCACAATACCATTCGTAACCTGAAGAAGCCGCTCGCTTTTACCGGCTCTCTTCCCATGGAATAGAAATAGGAAAAAAGAAGAATATTTCAAAGAAATGAAATGGCTTACCAGACCGGCTATTCGCTGTTCGGCCTTTTCCTTTTCGGTGTCTGCCATCTGCATTCTGCCAATATGGTCGGCCAGTTCGTTCTAAATTGTACGTACAAAAGATGAGCAATTGATTCGAATTCAGTACCTCGTATTTGCTTGCAATCTCTTGGTGCAGGCGACGCATTGCTTCCAGTTCCTTAAGAAGAAAGGAAGATTTTGAAACGAATGAGCGGCAAATGGATTACGCACCGATGACAGTTGCTTTTTTTCCTGCTCCACTGCTTCGCTCTTTAATTTCACCGATTCGATTCCTTCTCTGGCCATTGGTCCAACCTGCAAAGAAAACGTTGTATGAAGCGGTTAGCTGAAAGTCGATCGAACCATCTTCATTAGTTTAAACCACGGCCATTGTCGCATTTTAATCCACTTGCGCACATTTCGTTGAATGAGCAACGTTGGCTCTCTAAAACATCGTTTGTCAGCAATAGTTTTCTAAACAATTATACCGTATATCTTTGATGCGTTGCATCTGCAGTTTGGCCAGATACCAGCGAATGTTCGCTTGCAGCATTAGCATCAGTTCACCGAGTTTCTCCGTTCGCAGTTTCTCTAGTCGAGCAATGACACCAACTTTGAAGAAAATCTGAATCCAGACGGTCAGAGTGCAACTATCCACACCAACGCCAGAAGAGCGCACTAACTCTTAAGTGTACGGCGAAAAATCAGTGATTTTCGAGACTCCACAACTATACCGTGTTCACTTTGATCGTGCGGATACTGTTAAATATTGATTATTTTGCCATACACTAAAGAATTTGAGCGCACGTCTGGTGTCGCTGTTGAGGATTGTGGAAAGTTGAAGATCACTATACCTTCGTTAGTCCGAGTTGATAGTCTTGCACGTTTTGCAAACGAGCGGTTTCACAAATGGCGATTGTGGCCGCTTTGGGGTCTGACGTTAGATTAGTCCTGCCTGGGGCAATAATTCTGTACCGTTCTTTGACTTCTTCGTATCTATAAAATGTTAATTTCAATAGAGTGTTGCTAGCATACGATATCTGTCTTACAGTAATCGATTCGGGTAACCCTTTCGACAAATACGAATCCCTTCCAGAACGCCATTGCATCGCAGCTGGTTCATAACTAGTGGCGCATTCAAGTAACCTGCAAAAATGCTTATGCGTCTGGTTCAATCGTTTTCTCACTGTACCGGGTTTTCGCTCATAGTTAGGTACAATGCAGCGGACAAAGTGAGGGCTGGTTTGACCAAGCGTCGAAAGCAGTTTTGCCAGCTGATCTCGATACAGTCCCGACACCGTCATGAATGCCATCGATTGTGCTCGTCGGTTTCGAGTCTTTGACCCAGTCGATGTTTCTAAATGATACTTGCGTTGCAGGAAGGAAAAAGTCGGTGTGGGAATGTAAATACCAGATTTTAGGCCATTCGCGCCGTACTGTTTCCATATTTCTCGCAAGACTTCGTTCTTAGCCGCCTGAAAGAGCTTGACTACAGCTGGATTCAGTGGGTCTTTGCACTTTTCAATCCACCCATCGGCATTATAGTTGACCTGTAATTGAGCATTTACAATTTTCATTACTGCGTCGAGTATGGTAGCTTACGAATCCAGCGTAGTGCTCAATGGAAAAGTGAGCTACTGCTTTTGTGGTGGAACCGCCCTTGACTGCTTTAGTGGGTTTGCCGAATTTCAGGCTTTTTCCTCCATGACGCTCAAGCAACTTTTGAGCGAAGCGTTCGTCGGTGGCTTTGGGCGCGATACACTCTTCCTCCAATATGGACATGATGCCCATCGGTTGCTCGATCAAGTCGATCGCCGGTTTCAGATCCAGTGCAAAATTAATGTATTCCCAGTCCAAGCCTTCGGCTCTAAACAGTCAATATTTTGTACAAGACAAAGGGCAGTTCATATTGAACACCATAACATCAAATTCGTTAAGCTTCAGATTTTGCTTCAACGATTTACAAATTGTATATTCCTGAACGTAATATTGATTTTGCTTTCGAATATAAAGCAAGATTAAATATCACATACTAACCTGATAGCAATAAAAACAAAGGCTTACTCGTATTCATCTTGTTCTTGAACGAACATTGTATGGTTGAAAAACTGCTGCAACTTTTCGTTTGTGTAGTTGATGCACAGCTGCTCGAAGCTGTTCAGCTGAAAAAGGCAAAATATACCTTAAACTGATTTTATTCAAATGATAACGGCTCACTTGAAAAATTTCAAAGCCGGCAATATCCAGGATGCCAATGAAGGCTTCGGGAACACGCAATTTTTTGGTGGCTTTTGAGCCAAGAGACACATTGCATCTTTTGACTAGCCATCGAAATAGCTTTTCGTAGACTGATTTTGCCACCGATTGTGCTGATGCGTTGACCTGAAGCAAAATCAAGATTGCTCATCTATTGTAACGCTGATAAAAAAGAGATACTTTGAGAAATATCAATAGCTGCTCTATCTTCACAAATATAGCACATACCTGCACAACTCCTCGAGCTTGTTTCACCCATTCACCGTTGACAAACACCATTGGTTGCGTGAGGGCGTCGACGAACGCCATTGACTCGATTCCAAGAAGGTTGCACACATTGTCAGGTGCTAAATCGATCAAGCATTTTTCAACTCTAAGAAAAGCTACCGAAAAATATCACGTGAAACTCTATATCAGTCAACTGAATAATAGCATTTGTTCACTCGACAAACTATAGTCAGCCCCTTACCGTCAAAGTTTTCAACCATTGCTTGATCGTTCAGCCGTGACTGGGCACGAAAGCGAATCTCGCCGATAATTAGACAGGCGGCTGTCATTTTCATCAGATTTACTTGCTCGGCGGCAGAAAATCCCAGCGTCTTGAGCGCGTGCTGAAAAAAGAAGTTTCGTTAGGGTTCCCTTATAAATTCCGAACGAAGGATGCGATTCATAATGGACGAGAGTGTTTCATTTCGACACGCGCGTTAAAACTCTGATTCAGTATTACTTTGATGTACAAAATGTGATCGATTAGTCACTTTCGTCGCTCTATTTTGGTCATAAGTAAAAGCAGCGCGCGATCCGATCATAGGCATAATATACCTCTGTCAGTTCCATTTCGATTCCGTCGTCGACGCCATCGATAGATGCCATTCCATTTTGCAAAAACTTGTAATCTTTCGGACCTCCGCGTAAATGAAGCGAGTCTATAAAGATAAATACTGCCAATCCCTTGGCAGAAGCAAAAGCAAGAACAATTACCTTTGAGTTCTTTTTTCGCTGCAAGTAACTCGTAGAATATGTGGAAGCTTCGTTCTTCTTTGCTCTGCGACACGACTCTCGACTTTTCCAGCAGATCTAATCAAATAACGCTCATATAACAAAGACGAATAAAATTAGCAACTTACATGATTCAACTTCGGCTTTGGATACTTTGCCGCTGCCATTGAAGTATATTTTGATAAATTTCCCCTAAAAATGAAGCTAAAATTAATTTGGCGAGAACACTAAAGCGTGTACAAATCGCGAAGAGTTGTCGTTGATGCCATTTTTGGCGTTGCCATACGCTTCCAAAATTGGATTGGATTCAATGATCTGATCCTCTAGAGAAGATGTTCCCGGCTTGGTTCGCATCCCAGCAACTACAGTAAAGTACTGCACGAGCTTCTTTGTGTTTTCTGTTTTTCCAGAGCCGCTTTCGCCACTAAAACAAAGAAGATTAGAGAACATTGATCATTGGGACTGAAGTGTGACTTTATACTTTCGACAACGGTACACCTGAGATTGAGGGAAATGATGATTTTGAGGAAATCAAATATCAGTTAAGCACTCTTGAATATGTATCCTACATACGTGATAAGAATGGACTGGTTACGCTGTCCTTCGATCATTTGAGAGTACACGCCGTCGGCGACCGAGTAAATGTGAGGCGGCATTGTGTTCAGCGGCTGTCCGCGGTAGAGAAATACAATTTTCGGTGAGTAAATGGGCAGCCATCGCCAGGGGTTGATGGTGATGCAGAACAGACCAGAATATGTCTAAAAATTTATCATTACAGGGAACATGCAGGCTGCGCACCGAGGACTTGTCATGATTGAAACGTTAGAAGTTTGTCGGTACTTCAAATTTAGCTGCTTTGTCTAGTATTCTCGCATATTAGCCGCACTTTCCGCAGTTGCAATTTCAACAACTGACTCAACAACTCTTTGAAAAATAGATCTCTGAAGCCTTTTGTGCGCCACCGTGTTTTTAGTGATCGCTAAACGACTGACATGAATCAGATTCTGCTTGAATCGCGTGCGCAGATTGTGAAGTACGGTAGCCTCGTTGAGATTCGTCATTAGCGCCATATCCTCGCAGCCGTCGAAGACGGCGGGGTTGGCGTCGAGCACAAGGTCCGACTTGATCATCAATTTCTTTTTGTTTCTGTGCACTTCGCTGGTTGTTTCGCCCCGCTTAATCAACACCGCCGACACAAAGCCCTCTGTCGCGTCGGGAATCCATACGCTGGTGCCCTGAAAGACACATTTAGGTGTAAATGAGAAAGCGCCTTTAGATCGTTATCAATCACCGATAAATCATCTGTCAGCTGGTCGAGAACGTTCGTTTTCACGTTTGGTGGACGCAAAAACTTCCACTCTTCCGCTTCCTCAGGGTTGCTAACGACAGCAACGTTCAGATGGCGGCTGCTGCTCAGCAACTCGTTCAACCTGATCCAGTCGCTTGGAATATCTTCCATCGCTAAATACAACTCATTCGCATTCAACAAGCCGTTGTACATCCTCAAGAATATAATATGAGAAAAGAAGCGAAGCGAAAGGGTCGCGCTTGATCAGCAAGGAAAAGATCTTTTGGGTAAGAATCTTGCATGCTCGTAAAACAAAGCAATCGAAAGCAGTCGTTAGTAGATAGGGGCATTCACATACCAGCTATAAATTCCATTCTGAGTTTCGCAGTTTCCTCGTTCGTAGATGGCTTCTTTGGTGCCATCTTGATTGTGAGTGCCTGGGAGAAAATTGAGTATGACAAACGCAGGAAAAAAAGGGCAGTGAAAGTAAAGAGGGAAGGTTACATTCGCGTCGACTACAGCTCATTTCTCCCACTATGACGTGTGGAATTATCATGGTAAGAAATGAAGGAAAGCCTGTTGTAAGGACTGCAAGTTTATGAACGGTGAACAAAAACGTCTGGATCTTCGAAGACAAAAGAGAGTCATAGCTCAGCTATTTAACTCGCTTCTCCGCCCACTTTTCGCGCGATCAGCAGTCTCCTACGATACCTAATCGCCTGCGGGGGATCCCTTCTCAAAAGAAAGAACTCGACAGTTGACAGCGCGGTGAGTAACCGAATAGCCATCAAATGACGTAGGTGACAAAGGAAATGCCACAGCCCGGAGATCTGTGTGGGAAGACAAAAAAGTGAAGAGTGAGCAATTGCGAGCTCCTATTCCATGCGCACTGTGGGAAACAATCGTCAGCGCCCGATCGTGTTCCACGCCAGCAATGATACCAGGAACTTTGTCGGAATGTTGGCGGCAACGGATGGCAGCAAAGCGATGTTAAGACAAATCACGCCAGCAGGCCGTCCTCTACAGGAAGGCGTTCGATCAAAGGTTGGCACATCTGCCTCGCGTCGCCTCGTCAATAGCGAGTGCACCCACCAGCTGACAGACTTTTGTTTTCTGTGGCACAGAGCATCTCAAAAGTTCGAGTCGGCTCGGCGCGAGTTGCTATCGAACAGCCGCTCTCAACGCTCCCCCCTTTTTTTTACTTCGTGACAATTAGGACGGAGGAATGCCTTCGTAAATAATTTTTTGATTTCCAGACACCGCGCTTGTTGTCTGTATTGGAGTTTTCGGGACGTTTTTACAATTCTTGGGCGATATTTCGAACGAAGAAGAGGTGTAAAGATTCCCGAAATAACAAATCTGCCCCTTCCGACTGTGAAGCTCAGGAGAGCAATTCTTTTTAATGCGGTTTCTATTGCGGTTTCTGCATAAAAGTTGAACATTCTCACAATACTCGTGTCCTACAATATGATTGCGATCCTGATTGCGGTTCCCAAAACAGCAATTCTTTTTGGTAAGCTTCCAGTCGCGATTTTTAAACAAAGATTCAGTAGTCGCAACCGCTACACCGCTAGAACGACAGTGACATCAATTTCGCCACGTTGCACCGATCTATCCGTGAATGCGCTATAATGTATTTCATTGATTAAAACAGAAAAATTATGCATATAGTCAGCAGAATGACAGCGAGTAGTCCAACGCTAAATAGAAAAGCATAAAAACTCGAGAATGGAAGTTCCATTCGATAAGTAATTTCGCTGCGCTCTCTACAGCCAAGCTGGCAACACACTTGTTCTTTTCGGCAGAAAAAGTAGATGATCGTATTGTTTTCTGGAACCACAAACCGATAGTTGAGCAGTGAAAAAATGCGATCTTCTGGCTGCAGCGTATATTCGCACTGTTTCTGGAGGTCAGGAAGAGTGTTGATGGGCTCAGTCAGAGAATAATTCTTATTGCGGAACTGTACAACGGTGTCTGAAGTGAGATAGGGAAAGTCGCGCTTGAGTGACGCGGCGTAGTCTTCGAATTGTAGCTGCACTTTTTCGGTCTCCTTTGTACAGCAGTGCATGCCGCAGCAGCCGCTATTAGCGGGACAAGAAAAATAAAACCAGCGTGCATGTCGATAGAAACTAACCTTGTCAGCTGCCGTGCGCATCGAGAAATCCAGACGTGCAGATTGATTCTTAAGCAACGCTACCGCTTGCCCACCCGCCACAGTAAGAGCGAGAAACACTGCGCTCGTATTTTTCACCGGACTGCGACAATTGTGAGCATGCGCCAGAGGAACGACGGGTGGGTCGGTGTAATAGGTCAGATAGTTGTCCGAAAAAGTACTCTCCCGTAAGACGGTCATTTGCCGACGACTTTTGTCCTTCATAGATATGAGTATTTCGGCCCGACCGTAGCGCCTCAGTATTCGCTGACGAACGGAGTCGGAGCTGAACGGCAGCCGATTGGAGCAGCTGATGGAGTTGACGAAGCGAGTGGACGCGACGCCAATGGCAAATAAGTTGGCCATGGTGAAAGTGATCAGCTGCGATTGCTGAAGCATACCGCCTTTGCTTACTATACTTTACGCCGTATGTCAACAACAAATTGCACATAGAATGTATGCTAAGATAGAAGCGCTTCGTTGGACGCAGTGGCCGGAGCTAACGTTGCAGCCGAGTTAAACTGACGACGACGGAGATGGAATGATCATAGAATTAGACCTGCATGGAACAATTTGCCGCGCGACTGCCTAATTTGCGTCGGAGATAAAGGCGAATCGAAATCGATTAAGTCGTATCGGTAAACACCTTATTAATATTCAGCCCCTCCACCTGTTAACGTGTCGCATAGCGAGAACGACGTCCGCGATGAAGCGCATGAAAAGCTTAGATTTCGCAAAATTGTTGACAGATGCACACGTTGCTGACCTTGTTTCAAAGCATCCTTAGCTAATTTTCCTGGGACAAAATCTTCAATGCGCTCAATAATGATCGTCCTCAACTAATGAAGGTCTGCACCGCGGCGCTGACACACATCCGTTGATCAAATTGGATGAAAGCTACCTAGATAAGCACCATCCGACACTTTTCTCACGTCAAACAAACGTAATAAAATTTCATTCTCCACACTAATTACCTCAAAATTAAGGTGAAGTGAAGAACTAGTGCATTCATTCAACATGCGTCCCAAAGGGTAGCAAAATTTTCAAGAAACAAATATGGTCTTTTCAGCGATACGACACGACGGGACCAATACAGGCTAGAGTATGAGATTAGCTTTCGGGGTACAAAGGAGGAATAAAATTAAGAGAATTTGTATCCTGAGCTATTTTTTCTGGGAAAACACGACCAAGCAATCTCGATATTCGAAAGTGCTGTGTTCAATTTGGTAAATGCATCGCAATGACTTTGAGTGAGTCTCACACTAATCTTCTGTCATTTATTACTATGGAAAACATTTTCAACCAGTGGTCAACGGAAACAACAGCGCGAGGCAACAGAATTCAAACATCCTTCCGCTTAAACCTGTCGAGTACCGACTTGGGCTTGTCAGCCTCCGCTTTCTTCTGGCCAAAGAATTCTTTTTCCACCTCTCTTCTTTCTTGATTCGCCACCTTTCGGTGCTTTTCAAAAACGCCTTGTTTACGATGTTCCTGCAAAGCAAAGGTGTCAGGGGACTTATTTCCGAGATGAACCGTTAACATCACGTAAATGAAAGCGTATCTAAGCTTATGAACGTAAAGAAGGCGAAGGGACTGATTAGAGATAATGTGAAAGGTGATAAAGTCACTTTGCATCAAACCTATTATCAACAATGCATAAATTTCACTTAATGAGCTATAGATAGCTGGTAGAGCATAAAGTGACTACAGTGGAATTCGTTTATAGCGGTTTCGTTTATACCGGTCAAGATTTTCAGTCCCAAAGCGTATTTTCCCATACAAACAAGTTCAGTTATACCGGTATTTCGCTTATACCGGTCAAAACATGTCGGTCCCCCGGTGACCGCTATAAACGAATTCCACTGTAAATCAAATTTCACGTTAACCATAGGCAGTCCTAAACACAAGACAAGACAGAGAGAAGGCAACGAAACCTTTTTAGCCGCGCTACTTTTGCCCTTCATTCGATGTCGCGGCGTGTAGTCAATCTTCTCGGGTTTCAGGTAGAGAACCTTTGCCTTTCGTTCCAGCTCTGCTTCCAAAGCTTCGGTGTTCACCTTGGCAATGTCGTCGGCTTCCAATGTGATGAGCTCCGGTTGAATCTGAACAGAACGGACTTTTGGGGATAGTTTGTGTCACGACTGATTATAGTCGTCATTTGTCTGTTTGTAACACTAAATCGAGCCAGCCCCATTGTTGGCAAAGATGGGCTCGCTTTTCAGTGCTTGCACACCATTTTTCAACAAGAATGATAGTCATTTCTTGGTTTTTACGTGCGTAAATTAATAAAAACAAGCGCTGTCGACTATCACAACAATTTGTCTATCGACCATCGAAGCCTCATTCAATCTTAGATTTTCTGTTACTGATCGGCAAATATTGACCAGAAATGTCACTTATTTCAGCGATATTTTGAGGGGTTCATATTGCATTTGTCTTGAAATGGGCAAGTACGAATAAATATCGCATTCCGCAATTGCAATAACTTTATGAGATTGCCCCTTGGGGTATTAGTTAAAAAAATTGACCGGTAGTGATGCGGGTTTTACTTTAGACGGCAGGAATAAGAAATGGCATCTACCTTATCGAGCAGCGCCTTGACTTCGTGTTCTCGCCGCTGTCGTTTCGACTGATACGGATTGGCTTCCAATGCGTCCAAATTCGGTTCACCGGCGCCTAGAAGCACAAATGTGTCAAAATATTTACCAACTCGGATAGCAATACAATCAAACATGGATATAAGAGCATGCTAGAAAACTCGGGGAAAATTCTCTTATCTGCGCATCCTGCTGATTATTACTGCTTTCAAATCGATGGGAAAATAGATATTCTTGATCAGAACACAAAAGACCTAGTCGACCCTCTCTTTTCTTTGACTTACGCAAATATTTTCCATATCATTATAAAGAACGTTTTCTAGTTTAAATCAAAGTATAGGAACTGCCCTTAATAAAATGGAATATATCAAAGCTGAAAAGGGCACAAGCTAATGCCTTTCTCAGCAGTTCGAATCACTAATGCCTCTAATATTCTGGTAGGAATGCAGTGAATTTTGAAAATAAAAAACTTCTTCATCACAACAGAAATAGTGAAGGTTTAATTAACACTTACCAGGTACGATGAGGCTGGTAAATCCGTTTTGGTGTCCGACGCCGAGCACATCTTCGAATGGAGAGAATCGCAGATCAGTCACCGTGCCCGTACATTGGTGCACGAGATAGGGAGCCTCTGCCAGTCCGACATGCGCGTCTTTGAAAATCTGACACAAATACGTTTCTTTGGTCATCATTTAAAAGCACTGAGCATTATACAGACAATCGGATAAGGAACTGGATTATATAAACAAAGCGAACATAAACGGTGGAAACTTTTAATTTCGGTAAAGATGGGATACTAACAGATTATGACAAATATAAATGATTTACTATTACAGACAATTTTTCAAGTGTACTTTAGCATAAACGACAACAATATTCTGTTTTTACGCCATCGAATCCAAATATTTAGCCCAATCTGATAACTGATCAAAATTGCCTTTGAAGAAAAAAATGTATTTAAATACCTGAACGGTGTTGCCGACGGCACAAGCGAGCACTTTGCGCTGGCTGAATGTCACGTGACTCAGCCCCAACGGAAGCTTATAGGCATGCACTTGCTTGAACTGACGAACGTCCCAAATTCTGCAAGAATTACATTACAGTAAGAGCACATAACTGAAAGTTCTTTGATTGCATCACTCAGATGTCATTACTTCAAATATGAAATGAACGATTGGAACGATAATAAGGATCATTTCTGTCCAAAATCGCGCAATGAACGTCATTTGATGAAGGTGTAGGCCGCAAAAAACTTGAACATCGGAGTAAAAATTGACGCAGGCTCATGCTAATAATATTCGCACTATATAAAGCTAAATGTGTGGCGTTCCAGAAATGCACGCCGTCTTTTGAATGCACACACGAAACTTAGCGTGATGGATGTACTGACTTGTAATCAAGGGCAGCATTCTGCAATCCACAAAGGAATCATATGAGAAGCGATACAAACCTCAGCTTGCGGTCCATGCCAGTAGTAGCCATGTAGGTGCCAGTTTGGTCGACGGCGACGCCCCTGATACCAGATGAATGCGCCAACATCCTCACCAGCGGCTCCTTCACATTCGGCGACCACAGTGTGACCACGCCTCAAGAACGCACAGATTCAGTCATTTAATTTTAACCCACCGGAGAAATTCTTACCGTTTGGATGGCCGCAGTGGATGATGGCGTTCGATGGGTTCTGCGTCATCACGTCCAATGGCCCGAGCTTTGTTGGAAAACTTGTCACTATCTTTCCAATGGAAACGTCCAACCAGTGCAGATAAGACGTGTTCGACTGCAAAAATAGACCTGTTTACAGTTAAATGATTCAGTGCTCTCAGTTTTAAACGCATGAAGACGATACATTTATATACTTTTTTCAATTTAATATACAACTTTGTAATGTTATCATGCAATCTATAACTGTTTAACGGGCCTTGATACTCTTAATTTCTTCATCAGTTATAAGAAGACTAAATTATGGTCTGACAACGAAAGTTTTGAGCGAGAATTTCAACTATTCGCGATATTAACTCGGCCTTCAAGCTTAATTTCCTCGAGAAATAAGGAAAATTCCAACAAAGATTCGTGCGCAATCGAGCTCATTGCAGTAAAATTTCCTTTGGTGTATTGTTACCGACGAAAGAAATTTCGAGAATTAATAAAGATACAGAAGTAGGCGATAAAGTAAAGCATACGCCGGCGGCGAGGAGAAAGTGGTAGGGAAGAAACTCGAGACGTTTAATGTCGTTGAGCTGCTTCAGACAATGCAGTTCGACTCCCGCGTTGTCGTAGATATAAGTCCACTTCTTCTGCGCCACAGCGAACATCGTTTCCACATGAAGCCATCTGTTAATAGAGCAAAATAATGATTTTGTAACCGCAAATGAAAAACCAGCAAACGCACTGGACATCTCTGACGCCCTCCATGACATTCGTCTCGCAGTGGAGACGTTTGGTCATCCAATCGAAAGCGGCAACATGACCGCGTTTACCACCGATCAGCAAGTGACGACCGTTGCGCGTGTAATCGACGCGATAGGGGCCGAACTTGGCCAGGTCCAGGTCAAAGTGCTAGAAAAATGAACGCAATTACGCAGTTGAAAAGTGCCAAAAGATTGTTGAGTACCTTAGTGGCGCTCGAAATATCGACAGCGCTTGCGATTTCTCTCTGGCGGACGTGATGAGTCAGTTCTCCATTTTCGGGCTCGAGAAAGCTGCAAAAGTTGTCACAGTACTGAATTGCTTATTTGATTTTTTAGAAGGGGATCAACGTCGGGAAAAGGGTTTTTGTCAAATCAGTGTCAGGCATCGTTTTGGTAAGCTGCCAAAGCAACACTTCATGATAACGAGAAACTGTTCGTGAACACGATCGAAAGTATAGCGGAAATTTTTCGATTAGTAACGAGCGTCGAGACCGAATACCGTAGAACGCCAAATTTAGCCTATCTTTAGCACGCAGCACGTCCAGGAAAGTCTCAGGAAAGACTGTTTTGCCGTTACTCAGTGCAAAATTTCCCCTATACAGTCGATTTCGCTTATAGCGGTTTCGGTCATAACGGTAATTCGCTTATACCGGTCAAGTTTAGCCGGTCCCAAAACGTGTCTGCCCATACAAACAAGTTCGTTTATACCGGTCAAAAAGTTTCGGTCCCGCAAAAACCGCTACAAGCGAATTTCACTCTAATTCTGTAAAATCCAGCTGTGAGAGACTCTCAAAGGTACGACGTATGTGCCTTTCAACTGACCCCTGTTCCTCGCTGAGAAGGATCTCTGCTCTCGCCGCCTGCTTGCATCGTTCCAGCATCTTCTCTTTGCGCCTTTCGAACTTCTTCTGAGCCAGTTTAGTCTTCGCCGTCGCCTGCAATTGAGTCCCATTGCTATTCACAATATCAATTGATAAGATATCAGTTATGATTGGGTCGGTAACATGATCTAATTCATATCTTTGAATATCCTAACATTATGACATGCGTATCAATTTCTCAGATAATTGAACACTTAGAACACATAATAGAATTTTAAATTGGCGTTTTCGCTACCAGAGTTCATTTTAAGAATAACTTTAGTATAGGGATTTTCATGACATAACTGATGACACTGATTGTAATACGTGTCACAACGATTACGGGTATAACTTTACAAAATGACTATGTTCCTGGACTGTTGACTAACATCTTCTAGCTATTGGCACAGCGTAAATATCTGTACAACGATTGCTTATCTTCGGTGACAGAATAGATTTTTCTGTATAATACTTTACAATGTTTTTTCCACTTTAAGCTAATTTTGATAAGGGAAACGTTAGACTAACCGGTCGGAGATTTTTGGCACCCATGTCATACTTCTTCAGTTTTTCTTCGCTAATAGGTGCGTCTCCAATGAACGGATCGTCAGCTGGGTCCGACCTGGGTCGTTTCTTTCTGTAAAGCAAACAACAATAGCCGAAGAGTTGTTGCCATTTTGCTATGTTAATCACAAAATTCAAAATCGTTCTTTGTAAAGGCGAATACACACAGCAAGTGGACACGAAATATCAAAACAAACTTACTGCGGAAATGGTGGTGCAGCTCCGGTAGCTTCATCCTTCGGACGAATTGCCGATATCGCTCCCTCGGAAGTGGACTCACCCCGAGTCGCTTCAACTTTCTTGACCGAACCGGTCTCATTTGCTGCTCCGCCAGTAAAATATCGAGGCTTGGCGCTTTTCATTTTTCTCTGAGCCTGAAGGGAACATTTTAAAGTGCGAAACTAGATTCGGCAACCCTGCGTCTTTAGGTAAAGGAATATAACATTGGTCAGGCCAATGGAATCGGCACGCAGCCCTAAAACTTTAGAACATGAGAGAGAGAGATGGAAACATCTATCCTAATCGAAGTACATCTGCGGTGGGGCCTCGCTCCGTCCGTTCCATCCGAAAGTGCGAATTTCGGAATCGTACCAGCAAAATTACCGTACTATCCCTGTACCTCGTTCAAATCATGCAATCGTGCAGTGACCGAGAATATCTCACAAATTGACCGGAAATTCAGGGATATTGAGTGCGTGCAGACAGCGGAAAGAATTTGCTCTCTCTGCGTTTCCGACTGCTCTCCTCGCTCTGAATCTGTCCTCATCCTCGGTATACTTTTCCCAGCAGTCTACCTTCCCCCTCCGCAAAAGGTTGCAAAAATTTGCTCAAAACGAAGTAACCACTCGAATAGCCTTAGCATTAGTTACGCGCACTCTGAAGAAATCGATATTTAATGCCTTTGTCGTTCGGCCGGCTGTTGCACAATCGCCTGCAATCGACCTTGACGTCTGTTCGGCGCCCGTATAAGGTCTTCAGCGCCGATCATCAATCGCTGTTAATTACTGCGCACACTAAAACGTCTCTTATCCAGTACCGAAGCGTCCAGAATATGTCGTCTTCGTCGTCTTCGTCGTCTCCGTTGTCCAAATCGAATGCATCTGCATGCGCGACTTCAACATCGAACGGATTCGTGCCCCAGAACTACGATTATTTTCTCGTTCTCGACTTTGAAGCGACTTGCGATTCAGGAACACAGCCGTCTCCTCAGGTTACGCGTTTATGTTCGTTTCAAGTTTCTAATTATCAGAAAGTTTTTATTTCAAGCATCGAAACGGTTCAATATTGCAGAGTACTGATCCGTTCATGAAAATTCTGTAATATATCGTGCGATACAATTGAAGATAATTGAAAAAGATACCGTCCCCGACAAATCAGCCAGTTATCACCGATTCGAAAGTATATTTGGCGATACTTAATTTATTACGAATGATGCCCAAATTTAGCCCCCTTTTGTCCGAAGAAAATCTAATTTCGTCGTAATTTAGATCAGATAGAGGGGCTTTCGAATAAATACACTTCGCGAATTTTAGTTTAATTATAACGTTCAACTACAATAGTGATTGAAATTAGTCGATCGTGTGGGATAAATGTGAACATTTATTTTGAACAATGAAATCATTACTAATTTCGCAATTAATTTTTTTAATTTTTTCAATGTATAAAAGACGTCATAGATTGTACTGAGTGCCCATATCCGCCCTAGCACTTCCAAAACACTTTGCTCGCTAAAATGAGGATACGCACAAGTGTCTGATATTGGATCAATTTACCCGGATTGCAAATAAACTATGGTTATTGCATCAGCGTTGATCGAGTGTATTGAATTGTATTAGGGTTGAATTTGGGAGACAATATTCAACCCCACGACATGGATATTCATCAAAATTCGTCACTTTGCGTTTCACTTTATCAAACTAGCGTTCAAATTGAATACAGAGATGACGAAATGAATGCAAGGGTTACGAAATATAATGCAAAAGTGACGAATTATGATGAATGACGGTGTAAATATGCGTTATTGTTAATATCGCAGCGAACGTTCCTTCACGATTGCAGGAAATTATCGAATTCCCTTGCTTGAAAGTCAGTGCGAAAACATTTGAAGTGGAGTCCAAATTTCATCATTATGTTCGACCTACTGCTCATCCGGTCCTCAGCGAATTTTGCACCGACCTTACCGGAATTATTCAGGTTAATCTTTTGCCGTTATTTGTCCACTTTCATTCTTTATATGTACCACTTTTGCTTTTAATTTGACACTTTTCATATCAAATTGGACGCTTTTATTTTGAAAGTATTTAACTACGTGTCCGATTAGATTTGAAAAGTGACCAATTAATAGAGGATATGATAAATAGTGTCATTTTTAACTAAGCTTTGGACGGTGTTTAACACCTATTTTATCTTCCATTTTTGCTCTTTTGTATAAACGAATGAATGCGGCAATGGCAGAAAATTGACAGTGAATGATTAAAATTTAGGAAATGGTGGATGATCAGGCCGATCTCCCTGAAACGTTGAGGTTATTTCACGAGTGGTTGATTGAGGAGAACCTCTTGGGACGCGCCGACTCAGCCGACAGCAACAATGCACCTCACTCATTCCTATTCGTCACCTGTGGGGACTGGGATTTGAAGTCGATGCTTCCTCGCCAAGCAGCCTACCTAAATCTTACCATACCACCGTACTTAAAGAAATGGATGAACATTAAGAAGGCATACAATAAAGCAATGGGCAGCTTCCCCCGCGGAATGATGGTCATGTTGTCCGCTCTGGACATTGCCCACCAAGGGCGCCATCACAGTGGCATTGACGATTGCGCGAACATTGCCAGCATATTGAAAAAGTTGGCCGAGATGGGCGTTCACTTCAAACAGACTGGCTCCGTTGAATGAAAGTTGTGAATACTTTTTTACTCCAGATTTTCTCGTTGGTAAAAATAAAATGCTCACTGAATCAGGCAAATTGTTCCGATGTTCAAAGCTCATCATTGAGCTATATAGTACAAGTGTAAATTAAGAATCAAGCATGATTCATGGCGAAAAATAGCGTATCCCTGTCGGAAGTGCTATATTTTGACGCTTTGACGCCTTAGGTGCTGCCCATCTTCGTACTGATTGAAAATTTTGAGTACAAGCATGCTTCCTGATTTGCTCTCCAGGGTCGGTGGAGCGTAGTCCGCGTCACGCCTCTTTAATAGAGCTGTTCTGCGGACTTAAACGATGGATTTCGTGGTATAGTGCTCATTCATGCGAATTGTTCATGGCGCTTATTATTCATTAATCATTTCAAGAGCCATAGTCAAACTTGCCGCCCCCACTTGGCACAAGAAACGTGTCGCTATTAATTTTGGCACCTGTAGCGCGCTTGATGCGCTGCCAAAGCGGCACTCTGCAGACTACATCCGATTGTTGCTCAGTTGACGTCAGAAGATGTACTTTATGCTTGGATATACTTGGACTATGGAGTGTTTCGGTTGTTGCAGATGGCTTTATTCGTGTGCAAGTGCTGATGATTTAGACAAGCAGGTTGAATCCCTTGGCGTGTATGAGTCAAATCGCATGCCTCTACGAGCATAATGCCAACACCCATGCGCACGCTCTTTAAGTACGTTTTCTAATTACTTGTGGCCATAGTTTGTTCTAGTCGCTAAGCGCCCCGGCTCAAGCTATCAGATATCCGACGCGTTCTCAGCATCTTCCGCTTCTGATTGAAACAACGGAATCTTGTTTCACTGTTCTCTTGATACATTTCTAAATTTAGTCGCCTTCTCGTCGGCGGCTATATAAATCACGATTTGCAAATGCGTCGCCTCATTTTTTCACAAGAGTCGCAAACATCATTCCATGGAGGCATTGCTCAGTGTTTCAAAATGTAATGAAAGCAGAAGTTGCGCCTATCTGATGTAAGCCCTTTGCGTCCACCTTTGCGTCCTACCCCGATCCAATCCACCAATGCTAATGAAGCACTAACAGAGTGAGCAGCAGAACAATGTGCAACGGTACTACTCCATTTGTGTACAATCTCGTCAGCAAGGAAGAATATTTCTCTGTCAACTTGTTCAACACGATTGTGGGCTCGCTTGGCATGTGCGGCAATCTGTTTATTCTGTTCCTTTTCTGGAAGTATAAATCACTGAGAGAAAACGACTCACTCCGTGTATTCGCTCTGCTCGCTTTCTGCGACATCTTCGCCGGTGAGTGAAGTCCTATGGAGCATCTGCGACGTTACGGTCGTTGAGTCTCCCCTCTCCCTCATCGAAAAGTCAAAATTTTCAAACGCCCCATAGTTCAAATTATACCGTGGACAAAGATTTTTGAACTGAAGTTTCGGAGAGGGTTGAGAAAACCTAACTTCGCGGAATGAGGGTCCTGAAAACGCGTAGAAGACAATATTTCGTAAATTTAGTTCTAAACCTTCTCGAACCGTAACATCATTCGCGGAATGAACATAAAATTGGCCCATTTAACTGCGGTTGAAACACTACTTATTCTTGAGAAACCAGATTTTCGGGGACAGGGAGGATACGAAATTTCGGGGACGCATGCCGGGGAATTCCGGGTCGCCGTTACAGCCCAAACATAATGACTAAATACGGCGCTGAAACGCCTTGGGCGGCCGACGCTGCACGGGACAGACCGTGTGAGGGATAACTAGTGCATGATCACCCAAATCAACGAAATGTTCTCTTTTAGCATTTGGTCAAGTGGAATTCAGTTTGACGCATCTCGTGAGGCAGTTGACAAACGCTTGTGAAGCGACCGTCCTCCAATGTCTTCTCTGGTCGAGTGCGCCGACGTTTGGCGTGCAAATGGGCCAAATCGGACTGATCGCCGTAGCATGGGACCGCTTGAGAGTGTTCAAGTCGGCGATTGTCTGTACCACGCGGCAACACACGAGACTTTACTACGCCGCGCCTCTGCTAGCTGTAGTCTACTGTCTAGTAACGACCGGTCTTCTCTTTCCCTTCGTCGACTTGAGCGGCCGGCCGAAGACGTGCAATGCGTCCGATGCTAGTCCTTACTTCATTGCCTATTGGACGATGATGAGTTGGGTGGTTAGCGTTACGATTCTGGCGATATATTATCGCGCTTACGTCCTGATGCGCCGAATACTTCGCTCGGCTATTTTGCCAGACTTTGCCCGTATTCTCATTCTGAAGCAATCAGAAATGACCTTCACTATCCAGTTGATATTGCTTGTCTTTGTCGTATTGTGGGTAATTCCCAACGCCTTAGTGGTTGTTGCTTATGTAGGCGTGCGCCTACGTATTCGAACTGGCGCGCTTTTATATAATTTGGTATTGTTCTTGAAATGATTATGATCGCGTGATTGCTCCTCCGGTTGAGGAATTAAAGTTAGTGTATGCTGGGTGCGGGTTCGGGCGCGGTTGTGTCCCTTTTTGGGGCACGCCGTGCCCAAACTCTTGAATAAAGAGGATCCGAATAAGCTGCACTCCTACACTTACGTGTTCAACAGGAGCGAAATGTTGGGGCGAGTCGTGAGAATTATTGGTACGGGTTCAGGCATCAGCAGCGTTGCCAACGTCTTTATCTTCAGTT
>NIUQ01000397.1:0-51998 GCA_002796945.1 Plectus sambesii
TACTGCAGAGAATAATAAAGGTGACATAGCGGGCACCCTGTCTCCCTCCTCCTTCCACAGTAGCATGTGTTTTGATTGCTCCTTTCTTAACACATACCATGCTTTAGTTTGGGTGAAACTCGATATAAATAGTAAATGCTGGTCGAGTACTCGTGTCCAGTGATTTTTTCTAAATATCATGGTTTACACCCAATCAAAAGAAGCATAGTCCTTAACCCATAGTATCCCCTATTTTGTTACAGGTCTCTGATGCACTATACCGTTGGTATCCTGCTCCTGAACTTGTTCTTCTGACATATCCGGTGCCGCTGAAGATGAATCGATGCCCCACACCCCTGAGTCACTATCAGTCGTTGGCAGTTCAATGGAGTTGCAAATCATTGATAAGTAGTCGTCCGTAAGAGTTTCTTTATTCCAAGCATCCATTTCTGAAAAAGCAAGCTGAAATGGGGATGCAATTTTCAAGCAAAAGCATTAGTTTATACATCTCCATAATAACAGATGGTTGTCGATATTTTATTAAGAGGAGAAAAGTTGAAAATTTTTATTGAGCAGTTCAATGCTGGGCCTTAATCGCAAATGTTTGACTATACATCATGTACACAATTTACGATTGTGCTTTGTCATTTTATTACTAGCCACCAACATTATTAGTGCCCTTCTTTCTTTCTTTCTTTCTTTCTTTAAACTTCTTATATTCCGCTTTATAGATTAGAAGAGAGAGTATTAGAAACTGATTTTGCCATCTGCATGCATATGACAAGCTCCATGATAAAATTACTCGAAATACTATAAATGGAATGGCGGGCCAGGAATATAAGTGTATCATACTGTAATTCGTGCCTGATAATAATTCATGCTTGGCATAACTTCGTAGGTTAACTAATATTAATGCTCAATCGACTTGTCAGTAAAAAGAACTCCAGACCACATTATGTCAGCTTTAATTAACTGTACCTTCGGCGTCCCAGCTCTGATCGCCATCTTTGTCCCACTTCGAAAAGTATTCATTAAAATTTGTATAGGATCCATCCTCTGCGCTCTCACCATCCCCATAGCGTCTCCGAAAGAAGCATTCCTCTTGAGTGTAAAGCAAAAATTCGTCCGCTTGCAAATTTCCATCTTCGTTGCCGTAAAATCGGTCGTAAGTCTAAGTAACAATTACATGTACCGGGTTTTTTCGAGTATAAGCCTACCGGGTTTTTCCGAGTATAAGCCCCGGGGCTTGTAATAAGAATTGGCACTTTTCGCCTCTCTACTTTGTCCCCAAATAGAAGCCCCGGGCTTCTATTTGGAAAATTCAGTTACACAACGCTTTTTGCAGTACCACTCATACTTACATTTTGAGTCCTTTTTTCATCTTTTCAACCAATCTAACACGCAAATAATGGAAGATTTATATGATTTTTGCAAATTCTAATAGAGAATGCCATATGTACACGTAAAATTCATTTGAAATAATTTCGCTTCACTTATTCATGGTGATCCTTTTTCGGCTCCAAATATAAGCCCCGGGGCTTCTATTTGGAAAGTCAAACCGAATAGAAGCACAGTGGGGCTTGTATATGGGGGGGCTTCTAATCGGAAAAACCCGGTATGGACTTTTATTAAGAATCAGTACTTTTCACATCTCCGCTTTGTCCCAAATAGAAGTCCATGGGCTTATATTTAAGAGGGCTTATACTAGGAAAAACCATGTACATTTATTCTCAAACTGAAACTTGTTTTATTAACATTGATTGATTAGCTGAAATGTTTTAGTTAGATATTCACGATATGAATGGCTTGAAATGAATATGCAACAGTAAATGTAAAAAAGAATGCGCTTGGTCTGAGTCATGTCGGCAACCCGATGACATGAGTTCTAAGCTAAATTTGTGATAATGTTCAAGCTTTTATTAGTCTGTCTTTTTTCTTGTACTGTCTTTTTTTCGTTCTACCCTAATACTGCGTCGATTATGCAGTTGATCAAAAATAACAAGATTAATTTTTTTAACTTACTAACAGATTACTAGCTGTCTCTGAATATTCAAGAGTCTTGCGGTAAGCATCTATTTCCTCTTGAGTAGCAACTCCATTTCCTGAAGTCGATTGTTACTGTGAAATTTATTGCTGAGTACACGGAGGAAGGACTATTTCTTCCACAATGCTTCAAATTTTGAAAACTGCAGCAGAATAAGCTTAGGATCCCAATTTTGTTCGCATATAGCCACGTTATTGATATATGAATCTATGTGAGAGAAAAATTTTATATAGTATACGAGAAAGTGATCATTCCACTACGCGTTTTATACAAAAAAATAGTGGCATCATTTTGCTCGCGTTATGCGGGCGCGCCAAATTTTAATGCACCAAATCTGAATGTCGCTCCTAACAGATAAACGCTTAATCCACCGTTTTTAGACCAGCTTGCCGCTTAATTTAGCGAATTATAGTGAAAACCCTAAAGGTAGCATAGATCTAATAAAAAAATTTCAAAAGAGAATAGCAGCAGAGATCGAAAGGACTCTTCATCAAACAGTTATATATAATAGTAATTGTTTTACTCTTCTGGAATTCGTACCTTTTCTGAAACAAGCAGTAAACACTTTGCAGACTAGGATTGGAATATTATCATTGGCATTCACATTCTATTCCGGCTAAGTCAGAAGGTATGACATAGACTTGATGTAACTACTTATACGCCATGTGCACTTTGACACTTTCTGCCTATGGCCGCTGACCGTAAGACTATACAAGCAAAAACAGCTTGCAACAATATTGGACACAAACTGTGCGTTGAAGTAAATATTATGGCTTAAATATGTTTCCCTATTAACTGCCGATCTCCTTAGGCACTGTAGAACATATGACCGTAAATTTAACATTTAAGTTTTCCTTTATTTTAGATATCATGTGGGATACGAAAAAGGTAGAGAACAAAATGCAAACAGAGAACGTACCGTTGGAATCAAGTTTCTGAAAAATTCCTTTTTTCCATGCAACTATATCATCGACGGACTTTGCTGTAAATTCATCAAAAGACAGCTTTCCGTCGTGATTGGCATCACTTTCGGCGACTATTTTACCTGAAAATGGCTACATGTCTGAAAAATGGATGCGATAGTTTTATTTTATGGATGTCCATTTGTAAATGCTATATGGCCTAATTTTCAAAGCACGCTTTCTTAACTATCAAATTTGTAGGGTGTAGAGATCACTGAGGTTTTTTTGGAACTAGAGACTCGAGCCGCCTTCGATAGTTTATCAGCGGCGAGACTCACAAGAGAAACCTTAATAAAGAGGGCATGTGCGGAAGTCGCAAACTCGAGGCGTATCTGAGGCAGAAAAAATTGTACACATTCTTTCCCAAAACTGCGCGTATATCGCGCAGTGACAGAAACTCCGAGCAAAATGGGCACAGGTCTCTGGCACAACAATCGATATGCAAAAATTCTTGTGCGTCGTGAGTGTTTCTACGCAGCGAGAATTTTTCGCCGTAAGACCAACATGTAGCACTGAAGCAGTACTTCACTTATTTTCATAATTGATTGATCAGTTGCTTCAAAATATCAACACAGTATCCTCTTCCAAAAATAAGGTTCTACGGAACATGTTTAATCCCCCCCCTTTTTGAAGCAAATATTGAATGTAAAAAGCACCGGAGGCATAATTTAAATGTTCAGTCTTCTCATTAGTAGACATGACAGAATAGAAAAGCCTTAGAAGATGACTAACTTTCTATTAAGTATTTAGCTTCAGTATTTAGCACAGATGAACCTTATCCTCAAGGTTTAGAGATGTTACGATACCTGGTAGTATCTCACTTCTCAAAAGCTTCAAAGTGCATATTTATCAATTCGGGAAAGAATACATATTGAAAGAAATATTCTTACTGTAGTCCATTGAGTCGAAGTCGAACAAAAAGTCAGAAGCAAAAGAAGGAGTGGAGGTTTCGACTTCATCTTCTATGATTGGCATCGCATCGGAAACTACTCCAAACGAAATACAGAAAAAGACTATTAGGGTGGGAGTCCACATTTTACACAAATGCAGACAATGTTAATAACATGTCTGCATTGAGGTATTCTCTTTTATTTAACTGTTCAGGCTACTGATCAAACTCTTACATCCAGTTTCGACTAATTGCACGCTTAGGCCTTAATCCTTTTTGCTCTCTCTGACGCAACGTCGCAATCCTCATAATACTAAGCGCTCTGTGCTGGAAATTTCGAATAAATGAGCAAAACAACCAAACAATTCGAAACAGATCATTAGCCCTTTTAGTGCAATTTCCTAGTAGAGCTGTAACTGTCCCACTTAGTAATAAGTTCTTACCCAGAATATTGTATGTGACTAGTTCGAGTGCTTTCAGATCATTTTTGCGCTTAGTGATGAATTTTAATCCGAAATTCTGTTTGTGACAGTTCGAATGCATGTAGATAATAATCAAATAGCAGGAAAACATTAATTATATTTGCTTCAGTTTTCATAACATCTTTACCCTGTTTGGGAATATGTTCTAACGCAGATCGTGGTGTGTGATTAAATATGCTCATATCACAAGCACTCTTCATGCACTCCAAATCGAATCTTGATTTTAAACATGACATTACATTTTCTCTCTATTCTTGACGAGATTATCAATGATGTTGTGACCAGAAATGCAAGCGCAATAAGTATCAGAGAAGTTTACACCGCATAAGTGCATACTTGCATTCTAAACAGTGGGCATCAACGAGTCGAAACAGTGGAAGCACTCTTCTGGCATTCAGCTTCTCTACCAGAGACCATAGGACAACTGAGATTTCTAAAGCATTAAAATAGCTGAATTATTGGTCGATTTTTCTGTCAAGCATTCAAACGAATCAACAGAATACCCCCTTTCATAGAAAATGCGATAAATAGTCAGTTTAGATAGGTATGAGAGAAACGATTGAACGAAGATACATCATTTCCAATTCAATCAAATGTTTGTCAGCCGATGAGAAAAAAGATGTAATATTGATATACCGCAGCCTTTCAATGGAATCAACGTGTCCTTCGCGCCGTGCAGATATTCTGAATGTATATGTAAACTTCAGCATGTCAGTCAGTGCGCCTTTGACTCGAGAACATTTTTCAACGGCTTCTGATCACTGTGCTCACATTCTGCGCTTCATAAAACAAAAAGGGAAATTTCGGGTATGGGCGTATGCAAAATTTTCGCCTGTATCAGGCGCACATTGAAGGTGCAGTTCCCGCGCATCCCCTCAATTTGACGGCCCACTCCAGGGCTGTACTTCGCATTATGTAGCCTGGAGTGCCTCGCGGTCTTATTTTAGTAAACACCCTTGGAAACTTTCTGATTCACCCCGAAGTTACCTCTAATCAATTGTTTTTCTTCAAGGCTCAGCTGTGGTGTGAACGTTGGGCAACAGAACTGGGACATATTGTGTGGAGGTTCCACTGCCTTTTGCATAAACTTTAAGAACAGCTTAGTAGTTATCAAAGGTAACGAGGCGCGAAAAGAGTACAGTAATCGGATTTTGTTTTCCTTCAATATGTGTATCTTTGCGAGGGGCGCCTATTCAGATTTCAATTGATTTTTGAGAGCCGCTGCCTTTTGTATGAATGCGTCGTGGACGAGCAAGTTAAAAAATAACACAGAGTTTATAAATAAATACAACTTAGTTTGTTGCAATTCACACTTCATTATAACAATTAATTGGGGTGTCTGAACACGGATAATTTCCTGTTTCCTTTAAACTTCTTACAGACAAGCGCTAAAATTACTATTCCAGAGACCCTCTTAATAGGACAGAAACTGAATATCTCAAATACAAATAAGATGAATAGCAAATTCGACTGATATTAACTTCATTTCATAATTTGTAGAAGAATGATTAAGTTAGTGAACAAATAAATTCATTTATTTCGTATTATTTCACACTAATTTCATAGTCTGAGCGAAAATGTGCATTTTATCGAATAATTTCCCTAGCTACAGTTCTGAACGTTTTTTAAACATACACTACTTATGATATGGATTTACGCACGCTTTCTAGTATTTTATTCAGTTTTAACGTATTCCTGTTTTTTTAAATAATAAAGTGCAGTTGAAAGCATTTTTCGACCTTCTGATGCCGTCCGTCCAGGGGTGAGCCTTGCAACAATTCTATTCGATTGAAGTGATTTATACGCATTGTTTATTATACAGATTCAAAAATGAAAGTATAGAATTTTTTCTGTAAAAAACGAGAATAAGCGAATTTGGGATCGAGCATCCTATTGAATCAGTAGAAGTCTGCACTAATTTGTCGTGTTATGAAAGCAAAACGGTATCTCCTAATTTCAATATAGCTCAAGTCAATATTTCCATGTTGCCTTGTTTACTGCTTTTCATTGCATGTTCTTCGGTTTATCAAAATATTTATCTGGCCACTCATCTTCGTCGTTCATCCATGCCGCCATTTCTAAAATTAATGATTTCTCAGAAGAATAAAAGTTTTCGAGGAAAGCAAAAAGTTTCATATCATTTTCATTCTACACTCTTATCATTAAAAAATTAAAAGGGCATTTTGCCAACTCCCCAGGGCCCTTTGAATATCAAACAGGACAAATCGCGCAATTAGATGAATAATTCACATATTTTTGTTAAATGCTGCTTTTCTGTATGACTTACCTCAAAGTGGTGCGCAAATTTAGTTTGAGGCGGACTTAGCCGGGGGGGGGGGGGATGGGAGGGCGTACAATATTTTTAATTGTTCAGTAGCTTCTTTACGCAAAAAAGTTTAGTCTATATCCAAACTGCTCGAATTCAGCGAAGAATGGAATGCTCTCAGATGTAATTGCACCCCTAATGCAAATCTTTGACTCACCGTGAAGGTTCAAACTTGTTTTGTCGCCATCTTGATCCAATAACGCAATATAATCGGCAATGTTTTCCGTTGGCCTTCCAAATTTCATCGGCCAAGTATCCTGGCAGTAACGCACAAATTCCTCCGTTTGCAACTTTCCATCATTGTTTCCTCCATTGTCATTGTCATATGCCTGAAAATTTCTAATTCTTCATTTACTGTAGGACACAAATAAAATTACGATTTGACCCATTAATGGCCAAGGGACGTTTCTAAATAATTATGCTTACAATACAATCTGATTGTCTGAAAAAAATTAAATAACCAAAGAGTGAGAGCAATGAAAGTTTCAGTGTTATTTACGAAAATTATGGATATCGTCAAAAGAACGATACATAAATAATCGATTAATTAATATAAAAACAGGATTGTCACCGGGACCAATCTTATCTTCTTTGTTTAACTAAATGTACTATAATTGATTATCTTCATCTTGCAGTTTTATTTATGGATCGATACTGATAATCGGCAAGAGGATGAACCATCTATACCATTGTTTTATAATAAAACAAGCCTGAATCGAACACTGGATCGTGAACTAATTTCATGAAAATAATGTACCATATACAGTGACGAGCAAAATTACGACACTAGATGGAGCTTTTTCAGTTTATACATAAATTGTGAGCTGCTATAGCCGTTAACAGAGACAAGCATCAAATTGATTTTGTCTTATAGTTGCCAAGAAGTGATCAAAATTCTGGTTATCTTGAACTATGGTACAATCAGTTGTTCTTATTTACTTGTGATTTTGTTTGAATCTAATTAATTTTGAAAACAGAAAGATCTCAGTTATCGTTGTTGGTAAACTACTGCTTGTAAAATACCTTCAGTCCCTGTAAAATACGGAAATGTATTACATTACACATTTGTATTAGTTTAATGAAATTGACCCCACTGCCAACTCAATGCTAAGCCAATCCACTGAATCGAACAGCGGTATTAAATATTCTATTACAATAATGCGATTCTACCCCTAGAGAACAATAATCTTACCCTCATTTGGATTGTACTACTTTCTTCTTGTAGCTTCAGTTGGTACGCCTCTTTTTCATCTTCTGATGCAATTCCATCACCTGAAAACATTCAGCAACTTTTGCGCACCGTACTTCACTTTTCTTCTTCCTTCCTGCTACAATTGCAATAAAACATTAAACTGGTTTTTCGCAGAATTACAATTTTAATGCGTATTGCGCTATGCAAAATTCAGTTTTTAATGATCACGTTGGCATAAAGGCAAATACGACGTAAAACTTGAAACATCAACAAAGTTTTAAGAAAGTGCTAGTGCGATGATGTGGTCAGCATCATACACCTTTTTTCAAACAGACTCCCAGACGTTCATTATTCTTAAAAGCAGTAGAATTGTGATTGCAGAATTTTAATCCACTGCGGAGAATTATAAAGAGGATTCAGTCAACAACCACTCTCCCCTCTTCCTTCCGAATTAAATTTTATGGCGATCACCCTTTTTAGCACAATTCACGCTTCAGCTAGGCTGAAAACTCGATAGTGCTAGCAAAATGCTGGTCGAGTGCTCAAGGCCCAAGGATATTTTTCTGAATTTCGTGGTTCACATTCATTCAAAATAGTCGCAGTCCGAAATCTATAAAACTCTTTATTGCGTTTCATATCTCTAATACACTATACCGTTGGTATCTTGTTCCTGAATTTGTACTTCTGACACATATGGTGCCGCTGAAGATGAACCGATGCCCCACATCCCATAGTTACCATCTGTCGTCGGCATTTCGATGGAGTTGCAAAACATTGATAAGTAGACGTCAGCTACAGTTTCTTTATTCCAAGCATCCATTTCTGAAAAAGCAAGCTAAAATGGGGATTCAATTTTCAAGCAAAAGCATTAGTTTATACATCTCCATAATAACAGATGGTTGTCGATATTTTATTAAGAGGAGAAAAGTTGAAAATTTTTATTGAGCAGTTCAATGCTGGGCCTTAATCGCAAATTTTTAACAGCATTTCATCTACACGATTTGCGATTGTGCTTTGGCATTTTATTATTCGCACCAACATTACTAGTGTCTTTCTTTCTACCGTATTTTTTCTAATAATCGCCCCCCTCTAGCCTTGGTTGAAGAAATAATCGCACAGGGCGATTATTAGAAGAAATAGGGTATTTCTTATATTCCCCTCTGTAGTTTAAAAGAGACAGTATTAGAAACTGATTTTGCTATGTGCATGCACAAGACAAGCTCCATGATAAAGTTACTTGAAAAATGACCAAAATATAACGGCTGACCAGCAATCATAGTGCATTATCATGACATTCGTGCCTGCTAGTAATTCATGCCTTGTAAAACTTCGTGGTTTACCTTCAACTAGTGTCAACTCTCCATCAACGTCTTATTAGAGAGAGCTACGGACTAAATTAAGTCAAATTAAATTAATTGTACCTTCAGCGTTCCAGCTCTGATCGCCGTCTTTGTCCCACTTCAAAAAGTATTCAGTGATATTAGTATACGATCCATCCTCTGCGACCTCGCGATCCTCATAGTAATTTTGGTACAAGCATTCATCTTGAGTGTAACGCAAAAATTCATCTGCTTGCAAATTTCCATCTTTGTTGCCGCCGAAATATTTGTCATAAGTCTAAATAAATAGTTACATGCTTTGTAAGACTCACAGAAATTAGACAGGGCAGCATAATTTTTTTAGCCGAGACGCTTTAACAGTAATAAGGATGTTGACGTTATGTAATGGATATGCAATGATAAATGTAAAAAAGAGTGCACTTGGTCTGAACCATGACGGCAACTTGTTGACAAGTGTTCTAAATTAAATTTTTAATAGTATGCAAGCTTTTATTAGCCTGTCTTATTTCTTTATGCCTAATTCTGCGTCGATAATGAACACGGTCAAAAATATAATATTGAATTTCTGTAACTTACTAACAAATAACGAGCTGTCTCTGCATCTTCAAGAGTCTTGCTATAAGCATCTACTTCCTCTTGAGTAGCGAATCCATCTCCTGAAGTTGGCTTTTATTATAAAATTCATTGCCTAATAAATGATGGAAGGATTATTTTTTCCGAAACGCTAGAAATTTTGCAAACTGTGGTTGAATATGCATGATATCAGGACAATGTTCCTTGTTCAACTCCCAATTTTATAGTCACCGCAAAATATCTGACCGTCAATGTGAAATTTAAGTTTTCCCTTATTTTAGATATCGTGTGGTAAACGAATAAAGTAGAGAACAAAATGCAAATAATAAACGTACCATTGGAGTCGATTTTTTGGAAAACCACTTTTTTCTTTGCAACTAAATCGTCAACGGACTTTGCTTTGAATTCATCAAAAGACAGCTCCTCATTGTGATCCGCATCACTTTCGACGAAAATTTTATCTGAAATAGGCTGTGTATTCTTAAAATGAACGCAGTAGTTTTTTTTCATGGATGCCCATTTCAAGTACTCTCTCGTCTGAATTCCAAGAGTCCACATTATTGACTATCAAATGTACAGTGTATCTCAAGAAAGATTACTGAAATTCTTAATAACAATTTTCTTTAGGCACTCTTGGATATATGGCAACAGGGATTACTTCAAGATAAACCTTGATAAACAGGGCGTGTGCAGAATCCGCTGTCATAAAACTTGTTTCAGGCATGTAATTACTGCACACGCTCACATGCACAAGTTTTCTTCTTTTTCAGAATTGCGCAACTTGCTCGCAGTGATCAAATATCTTCGTAAAATGTTCATGAATTAAGGGTACATCGATCGGTATGGAAAAAGCTTAGTGTACTCTGGAGATTTTTGTGCAGCGAGATATTTTCGCTGTGAGACAAATATGTAGCACTGCCAGTTTTTCAATTACTTTTTTAAAAAAACCGATCAGCTGCTTAAAAACACTCAAACAGTAACCTCTACTGTAAAAAGGTTTCTTAGAACATGTTTCTCCCCGATCTGTGTGTCCCAAATGCTGAAAGCAACTAACACCGTAGGCTAGATTTTAATGTTCACAATTTGCTCATTAGCTGACAATTAAGAGCATAAATAATTTTTATAATAATTTTGTTTACATTAAGAACTGAGTGTCAATTTAGCACAGTTTTCCTTTTCTCAAGGTATAGAGATGTTGCGATACTTACTGGTGTCTCACTTCTCCAATACTTCAAAGTGTATATTAATATGTTTGGGGGAAAAGAATAAAAATAGATAAAAATGTTCTTGAGTTCCGTTTCGTGCTCGGTTGTTGAGCGGTTGTGTTCCGCTTTTCTCCTTGCCACGACGGGTTTCCCCCTCAACACGTCTTAGCCGGCGCGAGGGGTACCAGCTTTTAACTCCACATGCGACACCGCCTCTGTGTGGGCACTACAGCATCCTAAGAATCGCTTAACCGTCGATACTAAACGAATTCGAAGCCGAACCTGAGCAATACGCCAACATCTTTGAAGACTACGAAACGCGCAACTCCGGCCGCAGCTACAACAAGCTTCCCTCCGGCTACATGTTCTACTACTTCTACAACTACGCCAGCGACGACACCAAGACCACTACAGGCACCGTTTTCTACATCCCCGCATCGTAGGCCTTCATTCGACTACACACGCTCAACTACACCGACAACGACGACAGCATCGATTACGACATCAGCGACGACCACGACCACGACGGCATCAGTGATGAAAGCGACAATGGTGTCGGCAAAAAGACCACCGCGTCTATGTCTACATCTCCTCATCGCTAGCGTTAACCTAACTACACGTGCCCGCGTGAATGGCTGAGAAGACGGTGACGCAACGAATTGCTAACGTGTGGAGGCGGCGAGAGCTAGATTCAAACGGCAGTTCAGATAGTTGTGGTGATCGCATGTGGAGAACTACATTCGGAAGAATTGATGTAGTTGTAGAAAATAAATAAACAAATGTTCTTACTGTAGTCCGTTGGATCGTAGTTGAGTAAAAAGTCCGAAGCATAAGAAGGAGTGGAGGTTTCGACTTCATCTTCTATGATTGGCATCGCATCGGAAACTACTCCAAACGAAATACAGAAAAAGACTATTAGGGTGGGAGTCCACATTTTACACAAATGCAGACAATGTTAATAACATGTCTGCATTGAGGTATTCTCTTTTATTTAACTGTTCAGGCTACTGATCAAACTCTTACATCCAGTTTCGACTAATTGCACGCTTAGGCCTTAATCCTTTTTGCTCTCTCTGACGCAACGTCGCAATCCTCATAATACTAAGCGCTCTGTGCTGGAAATTTTTGAATAAATGAGCAAAACAACCGAACAATTCGAAACAGATCATTAGCCCTTTTAGTGCAATTTCCTAGTAGAGCTGTAACTGTCACGCTTAGTAATGAGCTCTAATCCAGAATATTGTATGTGACAGGTTCGATCATTTTCGCGCTTAATAACAAATTTTAATCCGAAATTCTGTTTGTGACAGTTCGAATGCATGTAGATAATAATTAAATAGCAAGAAAAAAGTATATTTGCTTCAGTTTTTTCTTCTCATAACATTTTAACCCTTTTGAGAATATGTACTTGCGTACATCGTGTTGTGTGGTGATAGATGCGCATTTCACAAGCACACCGCATGGACTTCAAATTAAATAAAAAAGCCTTGTCTGCTCCCACTAAAATTAGAGCAAAATTTATTGTAATCGAAAAATATTAAGTATTTACTCTATTTGAAATTGCAGTGCCACTAACTTTGCACTATAGCGAAGAATGTTTTGAGTCGCAATCCGTAGTTAGTTAAAAATAGGAAGTTTGCCAAATCTTTCTCTTATCTTCCTCATGCGAGACCACGCCAACGAGTTCGTAAATAGCGTGCAAGCTGTTTGCGTTGTGGCAGAGGAGCGTTAAGCTTCTCACTAAATTAGATAAATCGGCACTGGTTTGATAAACAGCGGTAGATATTCCTTAAATGACATAGAGCTGTTGTACAGCGTGCAGCGATGGTGGTGAGCTAGGAATGAAAAAAACTGTTGTTTTCAAGAAGTTAATGCGTAATAACAAAAAAAATTGATCTTAGGCATTCTACATTTGTTTGTTTAAAATGTTTGAAATTGAGTTATCATATATTACGCAGGTCCTTAACGAATTACAATTGGAAAGAATAATTTATGATAGTTGTAACGATTACTGCCAACAAAATAACTTCTTTGCAGAACAATGTTTGTTGAACAATTTTTTTAATTGTGAATAAGATCTTATTGATTATTTCGAGCTTCGCCATAAATTAGATTATTGAACCTTTGTAACCTTAACGATGGGCGCCGTTTCAAACTTGACTTCCAGAAAAATGAGATCGATTAAAAAACCTGTGTTATTTTATATAGAAAGCATAATTAATTATATAAAAGAAATAGATTTTGCATTACGAACTCTTCAATTTTAAAAAGCGGAATAAAGTTCATTATACTTTTTCAGAAGATGGCGATTAAAACACATACTATCTTCATCGGCAATCAATCTGATGCGAATGTTATTGACATCGAACAGTCATATATGAAATATGGATCCTATATTATATTCGGGCTTTTATTAGTATTGGCAAATGCGATCCTTGTCTTAGATATACTCCGACACCGTCTTTTGCGAATGAAAAAAGAATACCTGATGCTAGCGGGTGAGCACTAATATTTTGCGAGATACGTCCATAGATTAATTGGCGCGCTTAAAAGATTTTTTGTTGGCTAAGAATAAATTCTCCATAGCAATAGTTGACCGTGCGCCTAAAGAGCCAAACTTTGATTTCAGTGTCTGGAGTATGCTGGTTTTCGCTTTGTTAGGACAGAAGTTTTTGACGAAAACTGGGTAGACCTCAAACGAAAAATCTCTCGAATAACCAAATTTCTTATAATCAAGGTGTGCCATCTTTAAAGATGTTTATAGTGCCCTGAAGGGTGGTTATTGTTTAACCGTAGCTGTAAGTCTCAGTCCAAAATACGAGCACGGGTAGGCGTCTCAAGATTCAGATAGGATACGAATAATAATTTTTATCTTTCTATTCTAGGTTACATTCATAAAACTTGTTCCTGAAAGTCAATAGGACTGCATCAGGGTAGAGAATTCCGCAATTCTGGCAACAGTAGCTCTTTATAGGCCTTGTCTTTGCCGACTGTCTCTCTGGAGCCGCTACACTGATAGCTGGAGCGTACAGGATAAATCTGATCATGACCGAAGATTTCACCCGTCAAATGAGCCGATGGGATTGCGTTTGGGCTCCTCACTTTGTCCTACTAACTTTTTCTTCAACTGCTCAAGTTGGCATGCTCCTACTGATCAGCGTCGACAGGTACATCGCAATCAGTCACCCGTTCAAATACAGTACCTTTACAAGAAAATACTCTCTGCTTATGGTCGGCATGTGCTTTGGATTGGCAGGAGTATACACTGCAACTATGATTGCACATGTGTTCTTTACCATAGCCAACAATACGGAAAATAGCAAGAAAATGGTCAGCGCCCTGTGCTTGATGTGCGACGTGGATAAAGTCTTCAATTCTTACTTTTACATCCGAGTAATTACTGCTAGCCTCAGCGTTATCATTTATTTCAATGCCTGGTACATTTATCGCAAATATAACCGCGAAATGGTCTCCGTTGAAGGTAGAGTATTTTTGTATTTTGATTATGAAAGCAGGCGGTTGAGAGAGATTCCGCGACTTTCACTCTAAATTGGCCTCACCACATCCTAACATCATTTCAAGCTACTTGCCGCGTTTATAATTTTTGTTTATCTGAGACAGCTCGGACGCTTGCATTTTTTCATTAAAGCGATATCCATGGAAAGTAAAGGCTCAGCATTTCGTTATTCTTAGGGAGTGTGCCATGTAAATTTTAAAATAGCTACTCCAAATGTATGTCAGAGCCTCTCCACATTCCTGTTAGCTGTAGCCATCAAGTGGTCTATTTTATAAACAATATTCGCGAATTGTCTTAAATGCTTTAGAGACTCTGGCTAAGGAAAAGTTAATTTTATCAAAATCGAGACATTCCAAGTCTGGCGAGAATCGAAATATGTCGATGCATCATGACTAAGGCCTGTTTCAGTGAAGGGTAGCCGCAGGAATATTAGCTCAGCTGTAGTTTGTAGTGTGTTGTTTGCAAATAAGCCCTGTTTTTTGCAGGTTTCCTCTTCACGGCCCGGCGCCTTCAGCAATTTCAATGTCGCATTACTACAACCGTGGGAATCTGCGCGCTTTTTACCTTCGGTCTCTACATTCTTCCCAACTGCCTCATCTTCCTGGCCAATCAGATGCAAAGCAGTACTGATTTTGTGGCGCCCGTTGGTTGGTTGATAAACTGTTGCAATTTTGTTGTCAATGTATTTGTCTATTCGATACGACATCAAGATATTCGAGATGGTCTGAAGTTGCTTTTCACTGGACGGGAACTGATGATCGGTCAATCGAGACGGATTTCAGCCGAAACGGCGGTCATAATGATATCATAAGCGATAAATAAGCTATACCACTTGTACAGTAAAAATTGAATAAATGCACATATTTTACAAGCCCAATGTGTAACTATTCCATCAAATTGTGCCCGGAAAAATACACAAAGTGTCTGCCGACTCAAGTATCCCTCAAAGGCCTGTACATGTACTATGTTGTATAAAGACACAAAATTCTAGTCAATTAAAGCGCTTGGTAACTATAACTTTAAAATACCAGCAATCTCATGTAATCTATGCAGTCTGTCTGAATGGAGTATAATAAGAGAGAAGAAGAGACTACCGGGATTTCTCGAAAATAAGCCCCGGGCTTATTTACGAGAAATGCAGAAATTGCAGTATTTTGCCCCCGATTCGTTAAAATTTTCACACGCGATCATCATCACTATTAAGCAGTAGCTTTAATCCACCAATATACTNGTAATCCACCAATACGCTTGTATTGTGCCAGTAATGAAACGAATTCAACATTTATTGTGCAAAAATCGCGATTTGCACTGTGATGTAACGTGCATATTTCATTAAACCCCGGGCGTATTTTCGAGAAAAGACAGCAGAAGCGATATGTTTTTTGACGCGGTCGGAATAATTTTTGACCGGAAAATAAGCCCGGGGGGTGTTTTCGAGAAGGCTTTCGAAAATACGCCCGGGGGGGCTTATTTTCGGGAGGGCTTATTTTCGAGAAAACCCGGTATGTAGGATGACGAAAAATACGGTAACAACTCTAAATCTCATTTTACGGTCTGGTTAGTTAGAGAAATATACTCTGAATATTTGAGTTAGAGAAATATTTGACACCCTGTTGCCGTTCGAAACAATGAATGCTGACTAGTCTCACAAGGGAAACAATCCACTGTTGTTCAGCTCCTTTGGGCCTGCCAAAAAATCTTAGAAGTTTTTAAACTGTTTAAAATATCATAAGTATGGATAGCCTTTTGTAACTGGCGACGAAAGAGTAGTTGGAAGCATTTTTCTACCTACCCGTTCCGTCCGCCCTGTGACGAGTTACGCAACGACTCGATTGAGATGGTTTATATGCATGATTATTATTGCGACTCCAGAAATAAAAGCATAGAATTTGTTCTGGAATAAATAGGAAAATATTTAATTTTTCATCACAAGTCCAAATAAATCGTTCAAAGTCTGCACAAGTACTGTCCGTCACACCGCAATGAGTCGCACCTATACCGTAATCTGTAACTCATAAATTCAATTCATATTTTAAAGTAAGCAGGTAACGTACACATTTGGCATGGATACTTACAGAATATCTGATGTTTAGCGCAAAAAATATCATAGATTCTGTAAGTAACCATGCCAATTGTGTACGTTACCTGCTTACTTTAAAATAGGAATTGAATTTATGAGTTACAGATTACGGTATTGTTGCGACTCATTGCGGTGTGGCGGACAGTAAAGCATTACTCAATGCAAGCAAAACGGTATCTCCTAACTGCATTATCACTCAAGTCAATATTTTCATACCAACTTGTTCACTGCTCTTTAAAGGTAGTCTAGGGTTAATACAAATAGTCATCTGGGAATGCATCTAAATAGTCCATTCATGTCGCTATTTCTGAAATAAAGGATTACTCATAAAATAAATTGCTCAATTACCGGAAAGATTCACATTTCTTAAGTCAAATGCTGCTCGTCTGTATGACTAACCTCTGAGAGGTGCAAGGATTAGGTCTGAAGGATAAGCCGAGCGGTCTAGAGAGAGCAATTTCTTTATTTATTTTAATAAAGACATTTTCTACCTCAAAAAGGACGTACATCTAAACCATGGAGAACACTTTCCAAATTTAAATCTATATGGCAAGAGGTCTTGTTGATTAGGATAAGGTCATTACTGAAGCAGAGAGTGTCCTTATTAAAGTGCAAGTGATCTTAATCGCCACATCAATTTTTCGCTGTTCGAAAATGGACGCTTCAGCAAAGGTAATGACTTGATAGTACTAGCCAACGTTAACCGAATTCATAATGTCCAAGCATATCCTCCGAATTTCGCAATTTTTGCCATTCTAAGACATGCATGTCCAAACCCAAAATGCCCTCAATCTTATTCTTAGATATTTGATAAGCCTTACCATTACTCTCCTATTCTCCATCTGGCGCTTCTGTGGAGGCTGTGGAATCCTCCAACCAAAAATGATTTGGTGGTGGCAGCACTTCTATGGATTTGCAAATAGTTGATAAATAGACGTCTGTAATGGTTTCTCTATTCCAGGCATCCATCTCTGAAAAATAAGCTAAAATATAGGATGCCATTTTAAGCAAAATCACTGTTTTCATCTCTCTAAAATTGCCGATTATGTTCAAAGCCTCTTTTAAGTAGTGGGAAAGTTTAATATGTAAGCTTGGCAATACGATTCCAGGGCATCTATCGCAAATATTTATATAGTGATAATTCATAAACATTATTTGCGTTTTTGTTTTAATTGTATTACTCGCCCTCATTATTCTTAGTTTCTTTCTGTTTCTCTGTTCTCCCCTTTACAGTTTATAAGAGAAGGAATAAAAAACTGATTTTGATATATACATAAATGGGGCTAGTTCCAAAAAGAATCCTGAAATAATGTGACTCTTACGTAACGGCTGGCCAGCAATCATACTGCACCATACTGACATTCGTGTCTGATAGTAATTTACGCTTTGTATAACTTCGTAGGTTTACTTCGACCATTATTAGCTCTAACGAATTGTCAGTAGGGAAAACTTTAGACTACATTAAGTCAAATTAATTGTACCTTCGGCGTTCCAGCTCTGATCGCCATCTTTGTCCCATTTTGAGAAGTATTCGGTAAAATTTGTATACCATCCATCCTCTGCGACCTCGTCATCATCATAGTAATCTTGGAGGAAGCATTCCTCTTGAGTGTAATGCAAAAATTCATCCGCTTGCAGTTTTCCATCTTGGTTCCCTTCGAAATATTCGTCATACATCTTAAGTAGCGATTATATGTTTAGTTAGACTCATAAAAATTAGGCTGGCCAGTATTGTTTGTTTCTCCAAGACACTTTAATAATAATTAAGACGTTAATGTTTTGAATGGATCTGTCTTTTTTCGTTATTTATGATTCGGCTTCATTAAAATCGGCCAAAAATACCGTTTAAGTGTTCTTTTAACTTACTTGCAAAATATGTGCTGTTTCTTCGTATTCAATATTCGCGGAGTAAGCATTTATTTCCTCTTGAGTGGCAAATCCATCTCCTGAAGTTGGCTATTACCGTGAACGTTACTGAATACACGGAGAAAGGTCTATTTCTCCCGCTCTTCTACAGATTTTGGAAGCTGCAGTTGAACACGCATGTGATCACAGTTTTTATTGGTAATAATCTACGTTACTCATAAGTTTTCATTCGAAAGAAATTGTACATATTTTTTTCAACCCGTTAACCATTCTGCCACAGGTTTTATTTAAATAATTAATTGCACCATTTTGCCTGCTTCGACACTTTCTGATTACGGCCTTGGACTAAATATCGCTCAAGTAATAAGTAGCGCAAAATACACCTGGTGACGAAACGTTAGTCGAGATAAATTTTATTGTTCGACTTTTTCTCTCTTCAACCATCGACCTCTTTAACTATTGTGGAATTTGTGACCGTCTGCGCTACATTTTAAATTTCCCATATTCAGAACATTATGTGATAAAGGAAAAATTACAAGCACAGTGTAAGCATATATTGTACCGTTGGTGTCGATTCTGCGGAAATATTCTTTATTTCGTGCGACAATTTCATCGACGTAATTTTTTTTGAATTCGTTAAAAGTCAGCTTTCCATTGTGATCGGCGTCACATTCGACGAACACATTGCCTGAAATCGGTTATGTATTGTTAAAGTAAATGCATTAATTTTGTTTTATAGATGCCCATTTGAAATTCTTCGTGGCGCAATTTACAAAACATGCATTCTTGATTATGAAATGTACAGGTTCTCGCAAATAGATTGTTGAGGTTTGTTTTCACCAATAGCATCAAGGCGCTTTCGATTATATACCAGCAGCGATAGCTTTTGGCTGATACGTAAATACAACGTGGCAAAATAATTCCGGCGGCTTTTTCTTTCATATTATTTTGTTTTAACCGTCGGAACTTTTGCGCCATGCTGTATGTGAGAAATCTACGGGGGACCGTTGCCTTAAAGCGCGCTTAAGCAAGGAAAATACTGCACATGTTTTTTATTTAAAAGTTTTCTTTTTTTCTAAGATCTGCGCGGTTTGCGCACAGTGACCGATACTGCTGTCAAAACGTTCAGAAGACAGTAGCACATAGGTCGATGTGACATCAAAACACTTGAGAACCCTAAGGAATATGGTACAGCGAGAATTTTCGCTTTTGGAACCATAATCTTACATTGAAGCAATTGCATTTCTCAAATAGTTTCTTAAAAGGTGGATCGGCTGCTTTAGTACAATCAAACAGTATTCTATCCTGAAAATAAGGTTTCCGAGAAATTGGTTGTGTCCGATATTTAGGTCGCAAATGCTGAAGGGAAATAGCACCAAAGACAAGATTCGTATGCTCACAATTTTCCCATTAACTCATTAGTTGGAATACGAAAAACATTGAGGATAGCTGAATTAATGTAGCTAATAAGGTACAATTTAACATAGAGATCAACTTTAACGTCAACATTTAGCAATATCAGGATACTTTGAAGGTTTGTATTTTGTAAACTGATTTTTAAATGCAATTTTATTTATTCTGACAAGAAATTTTTTAATGATAGCAAAGTTTTTACTGTAGTCCGTAAAGTATTCGATGTCGAATGTAAAGTTTAGTAGTGAAGAAGTGGTTTCGACATCATCTGCTAGGATTGGTTTCGCATTGGAAAAAACTGCGTACGAAACACAGAAAAAAACTACTCGGATAAGAGTCCACATTTCACACAAATGAAGACAGTGTTAGTAGTGTCTGCAATGAGATACTCTCTTTTAACAAACGATTTAGGGTGTTGATCAAACTTTTACAGCCAGTTTCGACTAATTGCACATTTAGGCCTTTGTCCTTTTTGATCTCTGTGACGCAATGTCGTAATCTTCATAATCATACGTACTTTGTGCGAGGAATTTTGAATGAATGATCATTATGAGCAAACAACCAGATATTTCAAAAACAGCACAGTAGCCTCTTTAGCGCAGTTTCCTGTTAGAATTGCAACTTTCGCAGTCTGTGTTGTGTTTTGATACAGAATATGTCATCTGATGGCAAGAATGCATTCAGGTAGTGGGCAGATTAATCGCAAACATTGACATATTCAAATACAGTGCCTTGACCAGAAAATGTTCTCTGTTTATGGTCGGCACGTTCTGTGAATTGACTAAAGTGCATACTGCAATTTGAAATACGTATTTGTCCGTAACTGTAGCCATATATACGAAAGAAAATGTGTCATCGCCTAGTGCTTGATGTATAAACGCCGACAAAGTTATTGATTCTTGTCTTTCTGTCCGAGTGATGCCAGTGTTTTTTTGCCGAATTTCACGAATTTCCATTCATCTTTGTTATTTTTCCAGTTTTCTTCCTTCAGCTCGTCCCATTGTATAACTTTCATCTCGAGCTCCTCGGTTCAACCTTAACGCCTATTATCATGTTCATTACCTGTGACTGACCTGTGATAACTTTATTACCTTGTGGTTTCTATGTACGCTTGAATAAATAGCGCCGCAATATACCATAATGTTAGGCGACCTCTATTTCCTTGAAGAATGAAATATTATTACTGCAGGTTCCAACTCCGACGTTGTGCTAAAGATGTATGTGGGCAGAGAGACTTTGGGTTCCGATAGCAAAACAAGCACTTGAGAAAAGCAAATAGTGTGCAAACTCACTGCAACGCAGCAGCGCCTGACTTCGCTGTATTGACTTAGAAACAATAAAATCTTTTATATTCGCTATTGATTAATATAGTTTTCGGTCTGCAAAATGGCGGAAAGTGCTGAACGACCGAAAGTGTTCTTCGAAATTACAATCGCCGGTCAAGACGCCGGCCGTATCGTTATAGAAGTAATGCGTGTGCTTTCATTTCGATGTTTAGTTATCTACGCCGCCATACTGGAGAATTCGACTCGTGATTGGAATTTCATCCGTATAGCAGAATTTATTTAAGCTCATCAATACTTAATTACTACAAATATTTATTAATTTTGAACGATATTAACATTTCGGAAGCCTCGGAGACATGAGCTGTCATAATCAATTTTTGTTGCTTACTGAAGCGATATCACTTAGTAATTACTCTTCAGTGTCTTTCGATTCTTAATTGGCCCGTATTTGCGCCAATTTGTTTATAAAACATGAAACAGGCAAATGCCATTACGAATTGTATTTCTCCTCCGATCTGTCCAAAACAGTGCGCCCTTTAAAGCTTGATTTTCAATCTCCATTTACCGTTTAACCCATTTCATTAATTAATCTGAGCATTTAACAGATATATTCAATCAGCTGTTCTTTATGTTTTCATTTAAATTTCAAACTTTGTCACTGGCAGTTTCAGCTTTTCAGCGATATCGTGCCGAAAACCGCGGAAAATTTTCGGAAATTATGCATCGGCCAGAAAGATCGAAAGAGCGGAGAAATGCTTCACTACTGGGGATCAAAGTTTCATCGAATTATACCCAACTTCATGATTCAGGTATTTTTAAATGTCAATTGTTATTTTATGTCTATATAAATCCGATTTCTTCCTTCTATAATATTAGGTAGTACGCCAACCTCAAAGAAATATGTACAGTTCTAGCATGGTAATGAGACATTCATGTCAAAAAAAGCATCGCTGCTCTGGTCCCCAAGTGAAGACAGAAATAAAACGGGGTATTGTGAGCTATCCAGATATCGGCAAAGTAAAAAATTATGCAATATTGAGTGCGATTTTCAGAAAATGCATGGATCTAATATTGTTCATCTTAATTTCATTGCTAACGCGGCTAATGAGGGCTCTAGATTTTCGAAAATGTTTCGTGGACCTCTCTTGTCTGTACTTCTTCAAAACATTTAGTTCTAGATGCTTGCTGTATCTTGATATGCTAATCTTTCGAGGAGAGCCGATCAAGACCGCTTGACGACTTTTCCAACTTTCAAGCTGACTTTTTCTGCACATTTTATATCGTTTGTTAAATACTGTCAGTTTTAGCAAAATCAACGGCGTCTATCTCGATTTTTAGATTTTCTCTATCACCTATACTTAAAAACCATCATAAACTTATCCATGTGCGCTAAAGCTACATCGAAGGTACTGGTATACGAAATCTATTACTTTAAAATGCTGCTATTAATATATATATATAAATGTATTGCTACAGAAATTATTTAGGGTGGCGATTTTACAAAAGGCAACGGTACCGGCGGCATGTCGATCTACGGCGAGTTTTTCGAGGATGAAAATTTTACGGCAAAACATACGGGACCCGGTATCCTGTCAATGGTGAGCTGTCATTAGACTTGTGCTTACTAGCGCATCAAAAGTTTGAGGATTGGTCACATTAATTCCTCTGTCTAAAGTAGAGCTTAAAGTTATTTTCGCAGATTACCAAATTTACGTTGCCGATTTTTCTCTATCGAATAATATTTGAAGCAATATTAATGACTTTTACAAAAAAATTTATTATGGACCTGATACTATCAAAGACTTCTAGCTCAAATTTAACTACCACGAAGACCAGTTCTACTTTGAAAAACACTCTGAAAGATTGTTACATATTATAGGCGAACTGTGGTCCCGACACGAATGGGTCGCAATTCTTCCTGTGCACTACGAAGACTGATTGGTTTGTGAATGTTCCTACTGAATATGAGACGCATGTCATTTGAGTTGACTGTTAAGGCTCGATGGTAAGCATGTGGTCTTTGGGCAAGTCGTCGAAGGTTTGGAGGTCGTCAAGGAAATGGAAAAATGGGTAGGTTTTATTTATATAAGCGTTATGATTATTTACATTTTTAGGGGACATCTAGCGGAAAGCCGGTAAAAGAGGTGTTGATTTCTGCTTGTGGAATGAATTTCTGAATACCTCTTCCTAGTGATCATTTATGACCAACTCTCTCTCAATTCTCACTCACTCAGTAGATAAGTGAAAGCGCCTATGTCTTAGTAAATAGTAGATATTTTTGTTCTGTACTCTGCGTACATGCGAATTTATAAAAGATGACCAATACAACGCGATAGTATTAGTACAGTGCCGATGAGATTAGCGTTTTTTGCTTCAGAAAAAAAGAGTTCTGTGCAAAGTAAACTTTTATTCCGCTTGATTATCAAGACCGCTCCTGCGAACTGTTCGCATTTTTTTCTGGTTCGACCAAGTTATCCGAACATTGCGTTGTATACACGTAACAGCAAATTACGACAGGATTTTAGGCACAAATTCCCGTCGAGAGATATTTTGTATTATGAACTGCGATTAATATTATTATAGAAAACACAGACTGATTTACATTTATTGACTGTTGAACGTTAAAATCTAGACAAAGAAGAAAGAGATCGAGAGATGTTTACATTTTAATACCGATATTCATTAGCCAATAGATGAACATGTAAAGCTGAGCACCCACGCACAACAAATAGCTGGCTAAGACTCCGAGTGAGTGTTGCATATTGTGTTACATGAGTCTGTTTGACGATGTGACGGGGAGTACAAGACTGACTGCAAACCGCTTCGAGCAGCTGCTACTTATGATAAATCTTTTAAGCGGAAGGCATCGCAAACAGCGTTCGTTTAATATTAGACTGTATTACGCCACTCGTCATCACTTAGCATTGATCACGCCAAAGGCTGATTTGTGTCAACTTAAAGCCCAAGCGCCTTGCGCTTAGGCAAACCTATGAAACTTATGGTACTCCTCATATCCTTATCCAACTTATCTCTCACCTTAATCCACAATGCTGATTCAGAGACTCAACCAAAACGGTTGATTGTCTGATTGTCTCTTTTATTTTAGGCCAACTGATAGTAGGCTGGTTTTATATTAATGTGGATGGGAACAGTGTCTGTTCGCCTAAGATAAATTGCTTGGTGGTTTTACACAATTTCGATTCTATTGCAATGACTTTACTCCCATCCCCATCACCACAGATAAATCGTAAGGGTTGTTCAAGCAGCTTAACTTCTTGAATGACAGCTATGTTGGTCTTCATGAGATCAATGCTAAGTGATGACTAGTGGTTTATACAATAATAATTTTACTTTAGACATATTGTGTCTTTGTTAAATAAAACATTTAACTCTAACGTTGTTTGAAAAGCTTGACCTCAGCGCGTTCGGACAACTTGATATATTGGCATACTGTGTCGAATTGCGTTGCGGCGTGCACGTTACGAATGTTCGGATAACTTTGTTACTTGAGGAATTATTACTGTATTTATAATTTTTTTAGTGAATTTCGTATGTGTTCAAATTTTCGACGAAAGGCAAATATGCATCGTTAATAAGGAGATAATTGCATTTGAAGAAAACGAGACACTCCAGGAATTGATTGTCAGATTCTTTTCGAGGTTCGACAAGGAAGAGGCCATGGTCTGCGTGGTGCGCGACTTCGGCGTGGATTCTGGCGGATTTGTCGAACTCTACGAAGCGCACGACTCGTTCCGTTCTCTTCTTTTCAGACATTGCCTTCCTTCAGTCTATTCTCTGTCCGCATCATTCCACGAGTAATACTTCGGCATGGCGAACGAGGACCCGGTTTCCGAACTCTCTCAAATCAAAGATCTTCTATGGCAACAATAAGCTACTCTCGATCTTCTGGAAAAGAGGATACCCAAGTCACCATCCCCGCCAGAGCGCCTTGAGAGGGAGTTTCTCGAGCAGCTCCGGCTCAACAATAGTTGGAGGGCACAACTCCAACAGGCTTTGGAGGCCGACGAGGAAGAAGAAATCAAGCAGTGCGTCGTGGTCGTCGTCAGAGGACTAGAGACCCGCATAGCCGATCTATGTCTTGGGGACAAGGATCCAACTTATTTTAAATTTGCTGACCAACTGAGAGTGATGAAGCGTTAAGATAAGGGTTGCTAATTGTCACGGGTAGAAAATGATTACGCTTCACAGGTGAAATTCTAGTTCTTGACTACCTCAGTATACTCATTCTACTCTGTGTGGATGTGGTCAAAAGGTTGACATTTTGCGCATTAAATGGCATCTTTATTGAATTTTAGGGTAATTTGCGTTCTCATTTCCTTTATTAGCCGTTTTATTATAGGGAAGCTATGACAGCGCAGAAGTTTTGGAAGAGATCAGGAAGCAAAAGCTTATGTCGCGAAGTTTGTAAGACTCGCGATAATTAAGTAAGAATGGTAACATACTGTGCTTATATCTAGGATGTTTTAATGAATCAAATGAGGCTTGCTAGCATAGGTGAGCGGTAACTACCTCCCTACCTCTGTGCTAGTACCGGTGCTTCCGCCTTACTGTGAGCTAACGTGCTGTCTTAGACCGCCGCTTTGTGCCGACCAGCTAATTGATGTGTTTTTTTGCCTCCGCGGCGCCCGGCTATATAGCCCGCATGTTAAGCTTATTGCACCTCATTTGTATCTTGGGTGGTCTGACTGATTGCTTACCCTTCGCGCTAGGCCATTTGACGCACCTTTGCTATTACACCAACGTAGGACGAGTGCGCCTTGATAAGTTAAAGGATCAGCAAGGTGAACGTACACCTCAGACACGGAAAGGAACCGCCGCGCAAGCCGATCGAAGTAGTTTGCCCAGTTCGCGATATCTGTTACACCAAATACGGCGACAAACCTGTAGTTGAAACAGTCTCGTGTGTCTTAACTTCATAGGCCATTGCCTCATAATCTGTAGTCTTGTGTAGTTGAATAAAAGAAGGACTGTGGCACCCGTCTTTCCTGCACAAGAAACAAAGAGAAAAACACCCCACTGAACCACCAACAAATAAACACCGTCTCTGTTGCTAAACGTGGTGACAACATCTTGGCATTTTGAAAGTATTGATCTCTGAGCATGTGTGGTCAGGGCGCCCGCGACCACATGCTATGGACAACACCAATATATGAGGAGCCGGATGTGCGGCACTTTGCGCTCACTAATGAAACCCTTTTACTCAAGTGTATCAAATAAAACTCTGGCTGAAACTTCAAGTCTAAAGAACGATCCGCTGTATTTATTCGTGTTATCAGTCATTTTTTCAGCATATATGATCATATTAATAATGAAAGACCAGCGGATCGTTCTTTTGATTGAGGTTTCAACCCGAGTTTTATTTGATACACTTGAGTAAAAGGGTTTCACCATTGAGCGCAAAGTGCAGCACATCCGGCTCCTCATATACTGGTGTCGTCCATAGCATGTGGTCGCGGGGCGCCCCAACCACACACGCTACAGAGATCAATACTTTCAAAATGCCAAGATGTCTTTAACGTTGTTTTTATTTGGGTCACTTTCTAAGATTTACCTAATCACACATACCTGATTGTTCTTATTTTGGTAACTTTCTAAGATTTACCTTATCATACACGGGGAAGTAAGCAAGAACGATGAATACTTTCTCAAATCTTTTTTGAGCTTTTCACTGGAATAGATCTTATGGCGTGATGTTGAAAAAGTGGGGCTGCTAGCTTAGAATAAGTAGATTATCTCATTTCGACTGCAGAAACAAAAATATGAAAACCCTTATACCTATCTCTTTCGACATGAAGATGCCATTTAGGATACCGAGCAGTTGCTGTACCTGGTCAAATACACGGATTCTGGAACGCCTATCAGCGATTTGGCAGCGGCAATGTTTCATGGAAGGAACTTGTTCAGCCATCAGTCTACCTCTGTAAATATGGCTTTCCAGTTTCGCGAGAAATGGTGGATGCTTTTGACACAAAAAAACATTTAATAGGTATCAACAATATCACTATGAGGTTCGTTCTTTGTAATAGCACAAAGTGATATGAAAAATATGAACCAATACGACATAAGCAGTCTTTATTTCGTATTGGCTGTGTCGTATACTGATCTAGTACTAAGTTACTTTTGAGCAATTACTATAATGTTGACGAACTGATCAGCGTCAGCTCGTACAAGTATGTAGCAAATTCAGCCCCAGGTCACAAGTTAAACCTCATCTTATTATCTCTTATCTAACGCATGCTGAAGATGCTCACTTTTCAAACTGTATTCAACTGATGCAAACTGCAGTGAGCGGATCAAACAAGCGCGACAAAACATTTGCTGTTTTTAATTAGCCGTCGACTTGCAAACATCGCTAAGCATTAGTCTGTATGTCTTCAATTATAGTTCTTTCATTAACAACGCGACTGGTCAGCTTTACAAAGAAGGCGAAATTATGGTACAGCCGAAGTTGGCATCAGTGCTGGACAAACTAGCCAGTGCTTCTAATCCCGTGGAGTTGTTCTACGATGGTGCAATTGCTCACGAAATTGCAAAGGAAATGAAAGAGCATGGTACGAGTTGAATGTAAAGGCGAGCGTGAAGTTGGGAGATCCAACCTTCGCTAAACACTAAATGTGTGCCCCTGGGTTCTGAATGGTGTCCACTACTAGTTGGTTGCGTTGAGATAATTACGATTACAACATCTTTTGCGAAGAGCATTAAATTGGTTTAAAACTATATATTTCTTTTCATTTTAATAAAACGTTTACAAATTAAATAGCATACTTTTCAAGTCAAGCCAAGATTAAGAATGTTATTATCAAAGTTGAAATGGCAACAGGTATTGTAGTAGAGATTGCTATATTGAAGACATTGGGCCGGTTTCACATCGCGTACTTTAACTTAAGTCGTAATTAACGCAATGATAGCCCTTGAGTACGACTTCAGTTAAAGTACGCGATATGAAACCTACTCATTATGTGCATTATATCGCCTCAATCGTCGTCAACCATGCCTTTCTTTGATTAACAGCGTATCATGTATGAAATATTACAAGAGTTGAAAAGAGCCAGCAGTATCAATAAAATTAGTACTATAATACAAATTCCTGTTTATCTTCAATCCTCTGCATTAAAAATATTATATAACTTGGTTCTTTTATCGCAGTTCCTTTAAGCGCGATCAGTTTCTGCGTTCTAAAGTAACCATACTGTTGGTGTATTCGCCTTATTAACTAAGTGATTTGCAGTTTTAAATAAAAAGACTGCATCTCAGCAGCAGACAAATAACAATTGATGCGCAGACCGTAGTCCTTAAGGCATTGGGTGGGTTTCACATCGCGTACTTTAGCTAAAGTCGGACTTAAGGCCTATCCTTCATCATTGCGTAAAGTCCGACTTTAGTTAAAGTACGCGATGAGAAACCGGCCCATCGTGTTGCATTTTTTAAGAACTGCTCTAATCCCACATAAATATTTATTGTGCTTGTTACATGAAACCTTCTCAATCTGCCAATAAAAATCATTCCAAAGGCTACCTTATCGTTTCGGCAAAATGCAACGCGAAAATGATAAGAACGCATGATTCGATGAAGTTAGACAACGACTATGATGATGATAGTGTTGTAATTTCAGGAGGACTCATTACAGCCAATGATCTTAAGCAATATAAATCGTTAATTCACGAAGACACTATTCTGAATGAACATCTACCAAATGGCTTAGCAATGTGTGGTCCGCCGCCGCCGTCTTCCTTTGCCGTTACCCAGTCAATAATTTCTATCATTGGCGGTGAGTTACAATATTTTTTGAAACTTTCCAATATAACAAGAATTAAAAAGCGCAGTCAAAGAAGCTTAATTCATATATAAGGGATCTAAAACAGAAACTGCATTTAGCTGTCTTGAACAGCAAAATTTTAGCAGTTATCCTTAATTTTCAAAACTTACTGCAGTCGAATGCTAACTCTTTGAGATCGCCGCTTCTTTACGGATTAGCAATATCGGCAATCCTTTGTTTATAACAATAAACTGAACTGTTTGAAGTCGTTTTAAGAGCTAAAAGCAGATCAAAGTTTAATGTATTACAATTCGCATTTTTATTTATTAAACACAAGACTGCGGTTAAAACTAATATGGAAACACATTGCAGCATTCTATGGCAATGATCCCGATCCACGATCATTGCTCAACGATCCACTGACATATCATCGATTTATTGAAGCAATGAAATTTGGCTACGCGCAGAGGGCCCATCTAGGTGACGCAAATTTCGTAAAAGACTCACTTGCATTGGCCCGAAATATGACAACACCGGAATATACGAACTGGATTAAGTCGAAAATTACGAATCGTGCCGAGAAACCAGAGTATTACGCCGCTACTGTAGAGAGCGTGCCTGATGATCATGGAACATCGCAGTCTTCCGCTATAGATGCTCAGGGTATTGCCGTGTCTTGTACCGCGACAATCAATAGGTGGTAAGTGAAATTTCTTTTTGAAATTGGACTTAAATGAAGATTTGATAGAGTCACATGCTGCATATAAATATCTAATCACATAAATGAAAAAGAATTTTGTGTTAAATCTCTATGCAGTGTGCGCGCCGCTGTACAAATTGCTCGAGAAAGTTTCAAGTTTTTCAAAATAGCCTATTGGACGGGTTGAACTCGCGCAGATATAAACATGCTTGTTGCAGTGAGGTGACATCAGTTTTTTCAAAAATACGCAGTTTTATCGCGCTAATATTTCTTTTTTTAATCATAAAATCTTTCTTGAAGCTATTAAAAAACTGATATCTCTGTACGCATAGCGAGAATGTTATATACTGCTGAATTGGGATGAAAATGGTACAGGTCGGATTAGGTACTCTTCAGGCATACGGCGGTAGTCCAATTGGGGACCGCACATGGCACGGTCTACTCGAACCGTTGGGCGTTCACTTCCGTTTCCGAAAAGCTGCAAAATTTGTGCAAATTGCAGGTTCGGTGCAGGCCGCGAATCAAGTCACGGTTTCATGTGGAACAATGAAATGGACGACTTTTCCCAGCCGAATCAGGTTAATAGTTTTGGCTATGCGCCATCGAAATCGAATTTCATCAAGCCCGGCAAACGTCCCATGTCAAGCATGAGTCCAACTGTGGTTTTTGAACGTGAATCTGGAAAGGTAAATGCTACAAGATTTTGCCGACTTATTCTAGTGTGTTGGTAAAAAATGGCCACGTTGCGTGGGTATGATTGCCCCTATTCCCCTTGCTAGTCCGATAGTTTACCCTCCCTATATCGCCAAGTTCCCATCCACCTCTAGTTGTATAAATTAATGGGACTTTCATATTTCTGCACTAATTAAAGCTTTAATAGCAAATACTTACAATTGCTGCAGATACTAGCGAATACAAAAACTCGAATAAAGAATAACGAAACGGTTAAAAAATCTGTATTGCCTGCGAATATATATCGATGTTGCATAACTATTGCTCTTTCAATAATCAGGTCAGGATGGTGCTGGGAGCATCAGGTGGATCGCAAATCATCTCTGGAGTCGCAGAAGTTGCAGTTCTATCACTTTTCTTTAATCAAACCATTAAAGAAGCAGTGGATTGGCCGAGATTGCACAATCAGTTTTCACCCCATGCGACGTCCTACGAATCATCATTTTTAAAGGTCAGCTAACATTTTATAACAATAAGCACATTGATTGCTTTACTTTCTGCAAACTTGTTCCTTTGATAGTCTTGCCTCTAGTCGTTAACTGCTTTAGTTAATTGTCAAAAGATTACAGAGAAGATATCAGTTTAGCTCAAGAAAACGAAACAGTTCAAACGGGCACGCACATTTTCGTACTGTACTTTGCGCAAAGAAGACAAAATCGCGGTAAATGTTGTTATCGTAGTTTGCTTTAAGAACAACTTTTGCACGAAAGCAAAATAGTTTAATTCCAAAAATAAAATAACTGAATAATTTTGCAGAGCATTCTCCAAGACTTGCGATCACGTGGCCAAAACGTGACGGAATTCGCAGTCTCTGGAAGCCATATTCAGGCAATTTTCGTTGCTAAGGATGGACAGATTTATGCAAATAGCGACTTTAGGCGAAGAATTAGTACTTATCCAACCGGGTTTTGAATGCTGATTACACTGTTTATAAAATTTAATTTCACACAGAGAGAGATTCTTTGATTTTAACGAAGCGGCATTTAGTATTGATTGTATTTTGCATATGTCAGCGATAATAATACAGGTTACAACGTTAACCATGCGATAACCAATTCGCACATGTGAACAAAGTGTTATTACTATGTTTTATTGCCTGTTTAACTATAAATATTTCTCCGTCCATTATTGTGGTTTACATCAGTACAAATCCAATATCAAAAAAATTAATTACTACTAAATTTGGTATTCGGATATTACCGCGTATTAAAATTTTATAATAATTGTTTTAAGACTTAAAAATATAATCTGTTTGTAATAGCTGCAAACGTTTTCCGACAAGTAAAACTAGTATATCTTTATTCTTGGATAAATGAAACTTTGAAATTCACCAAATTAATTTTAATAGAACTTATTTTGCACCTAAACAGCAAATTTCGGGTCATTCGCGAACTGAAATTCGATTCGACCGGTATCAAAACAATGCGACTTTCAACAGCTACGGAAACAGATACACATATGAACATTCATTTTTGATTACTCACTGCCATTCTAACATGCCCCTCTACCTGCGTCGACGAAACCCACACACACACCACTGTTATGTTTCAATATACAACAAAGTCGGAATGGAAAGGTATTAGTAGGCTTTTGACTTTACACGATGCCGCGCCGAAACGAGCGTAGGAATGAATTCATTATGAAGAGTAACACATAGGAACTAGTTGTTCGGATTTCAAACGCATATTGGCCTTTGCGCCCGAGCGTCCATGCGCCAATATAGTTCTTTTTATTTCACGACTATAGCGGCTATTGTGAGTTTGAATTTTGATTTAACACAAGGTTTTGAGTGCTTTAAGACTACAACAATGATGTGAAAGAGCCAAAATTGAAATAGGGCTGGATTTGGCAGACTCCGGCAGGGTCTAAACTGGCTAGGTATCTCGATTGTGGTCCCCTGAATTACACTCTAGTCACATGAAATTATTAATTTTCCTCCCCGAAATTCCCAGTTTAGCCCCTCTCCCCGAATCCAAACTTATACTAAGGTACTGAAATATGCAATGAGCGATAAAATGGTGAAAGTCATCAAACGTTACCTCAATGGATATGTGTATGTGTCGTGTGCTTTTCTGATACCCGACTGCGTCTCACTACAGATCTTTCACGTAGTCACTCCAAAGCACAAGCCTTTAGAGAAACTTGTAGTGCAAGGCAGCCGGATTTAACAGTTGATTCGAAAAGGCAATTGTCTTATAGAGGCACATCCCATATGCTAATCTGATGCATACATGGGAGTGACGTACTCTCTCTTACCGTCAAACTGTAACCTTCCCTCCAGTCATTTGGTCATGCCTTCTCTAATGTGAGCGTTTCTTTTGGGTTTATATTCTCCACGAAGGTAATACTGCACGTTGAGAACTTGGAATTAGATATAGACGCTTTCCGGAATAAAAAGCAAGCAGTCAAATTTATTGTTGTTGAGATTTGTCGCGACGGCGCGATTTCATACCGTTAGTGATAGATGACTGAGTGGAACGCTCAAGTAGCCACACTCCCAGGAACCGTCTCGCTCACAATAAGTAGCTGTACTCAATAGAATACGCCTCACGCTATCCTTTAACCTGAGGCGGCACTCTCTTGTTATAGCTCTGGGGGAGACAGTCGGCTCACCCAAGCTGTCTCACTCTCACTATGAACCACCATACTATGTGATTGTCTCTGATACAACTGTTTTTGACAAATAAAAGGGTAAAGGGAAGAACAGAGAAGATCTCGTCACAATTAGATTGCATAAGTGTTCTATCGGTCTTATAGTAGGTTCGTTCACCTGCTCGTAATCGCACATTTTACAATCGTTTGCTGAGCTAGTGAGTAATTTGTTGTTCATAATGTGGATTAAATGAGCATGTTGTCACTTTCAGGTCACTGCACCATTCAGTCGAACATCATGTCGACAGCAGTAGCTCTTGAACCGACTCACTTTGCTTATCCCGAAGTAAGTCGAGTAAAACGGCCAACTTCTAACCACGAATGGATTCAATCGGCGTAAGTAACTTTTAAAGTAGCACCTATGCAATGCATTGTATCAGAAGTGACAAAATATGACGCTATTTCAAGCTAATTTCATATCTTAAATCCGCATATGAATAAATAGGATGTGTCCATTTCTTTGAATCGGAAATTGCACTCAGGAAAGACCACTTTATGCACATATAGTATAGCGCAAGCACTATTCAGAAAGCGTTATATTTTATGTGACTAAAGTAGCCTGTACCATGAAACAACGATTCGCAAATCTCTGTATTATCATAATATTGATAATAACTGACTTGACATTAATATCGTACCAATGTTCGGAAACTAGGTTATTGTACATAGCTTATATTTAAACTTTTAGAGAAGTACTTTCACTTACCAAGTTCCCATTTCTTCAGCACATACCACTTATCTAGTCAAAACAATGTGATTAATGCAGCCTTTCATTTTCCAAACAGAATACAGTATTTTAAATTACCGCTCACATTCAGTCACAGGGGTATTACATGCACATCCAGCTGTGTTACGGTACCATATCACTGCACTTGACATTTTTCCCCTTGCCCAAATCATGCGTGCACGTGTGTGCAAGATTCGCAGTGATTGTAAATATTTTTACTGGTGGAAGGGGCTTGCAGAATGCGTTCTCAGTTCACGCTGGATTTATCGCGAACAGTTTTCCATTAGTTAGCAAGAAAAGTGAGGTATGGTTCCATTATGAAAAGGTGCATGCGCGAACTTTTAATTGTGCTCAAAGAATGATAAAATTGTAAATTATTTTTATGCCTATTGCACATCTCTTAAATCTTATAATTGCCCACCCTCCAATAACCGTCTCCCTTCAGAACTATTAAAATTTGAAACCTCTGTGCAGTCCAAGTCGACATTGAATCTCCATTCAAATTTGACTACTAATATCGCACAATCTTTTATTTATGAGTGGTTTCATATGTTGAAGTGGCAGTTGAAAAGCAGTTGCCCTCTTTCCTGCGAACGCACCATGCGGACATAGGTCAAAATAATAATTGACCACCCTTAAGGCTGGGTTGAAAAAATATTCGTCCAGAGCAGTTATTGAAAGAAATAGGATATTTTCTTGGGAAAAGTCTGTTTAGAACCCGTCGTAAATGTATATTCATGTGGTTCGGGCACATAAAAATCGCGCGTACGTAAAGTGAAAAAGTGCAACTTTTGGGCCGATGCCATTAGTCAATAGTTATTGCCACAATCGATTGGAGAATTTTCTATGAACGTTGTAGTCTTTGAGAACTTTCTCCTTCGCTACATAATGTAAATTTTGATGCGACATCCACTTTTTCATTAATATGGAACTACCTTTCGACGTATACAGCGGCATATTATTTTGCTTAATAAGTGCACGACCAGGTGGTACCAAACAACAGGAACCCAAGGGCGAAATTTTAATACCGCGCTATTCACCTGTAGGGATGACGCAGTATCGCTGGAAGAACAGCCGAAAACTCTAGCGAAAAGCGCTGCGCTAAGCGCAACGCTCTCCGTTAGTTGATTTGACATGAGCGTCATACAATATCTATACTTTTCCCATATTTATGTAATTCTTAATCAGAGTTAAGCGGTGGCAGAAATTATTCTGAAGATAAGATGGAATAGATGATATTTTAGTTCAAGCATGTAGTCTGATTTGTAAAAAGAACGTTGTTGTAAGTATGGCGAAGACTATTCTAGAGCGGACTGATATGAGAATGGCAGTACCCTTCCCCGCCTCAGTCAATGACCGGTACCCATCTTTGTTCGCTATCAGTCTCGCGATTCGCCGAAATTGGCCCATATGATTATCCCCTTTTGCATCCGGAGCATCTCTGCTGTAAACATGTTTAAAATTCCGGAAGTCATTGTTTCGTCACTGCAACACCCACGTTGCTCAGGAAAAAATCAATCTCCTGAGGCGAACACACGTCAGCCTATTCTGTCCAGATAATAACACGGCCTTCTAAAGAACTAGTTTCTCTTATCTCTCGTGCTGCGATCTAAGTGAGGTTCTCTCAGTCCACAAGAGATTAGACGGACCAGCGAGTGGGATTCGTGCACTTTCATAGTGGCCCACCTCGTTGTTGGTTTCAGACGACTCGCTTGGTCCATTACGATGATGTGTACCGGACTCTTCACGACTCTTCTCATTGTCGTTATTCTCATGGGAATTTCAATGGAAGCTCAGGCAGAGGAGCCCGTGGTAACGTTTTTCAACTGAAATAAGTTCAATAAGCAGTCAAATATTTAAATTATTAAATTTATTTAGTTGTGCTTACAGCGCTCACATTTGCATTTAAAAAGTACACTTCCATGAGCCACAAATTAAGGATTGCAATTAGGCATTAGGAACTAAACTGGAGTTGATATTTAAAAATAGAAAAATTCAGCGACGGTTTAGGGTATATTGCAATGTCATATGTAGCAAAGCCCATAGTTGCCGAATTAAACAATTTTTGACTGTCAGTTATTGTGAATGTTTAAGGTGATAATAAAAATATTTCAGGAGTCGCAATGGGCGAAACCATCTCCGAGTTTGCTCGGCCGATTTAGCAAAGCCGCTATCGCCACTGATCATGGACTATGTAGCGAGATTGGCAGGTAATGTTGAAACTGATTCAGGGAAACAACGTATCGGCGCGGATTATTACTGTGAGGGTAGAAATATTGGGTGGTACTTAATTTGGGTGACTGGCCCAGTTTGACCAATTCAGTAGTTGGTCGGATCATCAAATTCACCCAAATTTAATCCCGTCCAATAATTTTACGTTTCACATTACTTAACTTGAGTAACTAATCGGTTTGACTCGGTGATGTTATAAGAGTAAACATATTGGATAGGATTCAGTTTAGGTGGTCGACCGGATCACCCAATTCACCCAAATTTAATACCACCCAATAATTTCTCGCCTTACAGTATTCAGTCTCTCATATATTTCTTGCCAGCACGACGGCAGAAATTCATTATTTCACACAGTTGCATTTCAGGCTTTTGCGGTTAATAAAATAGGCAGTGTATTCAAATTTTTCACCGCAAAGATCGTTTTTTTCAAAGAAGTCGTTTTCAAAATGGTATAATAATCTTTTTAGAAACATCCTACAGAAAGGCGGCAATGCCGTAGAGTCTTCGATAGCCGCGTTGTTTTGTGTCGGCGTGACTAATCCGCAGAGTAGCGGACTCGGCGGCGGCTCTTTTATGACCATCTACAACAGGTATGTCACCGTTACAGTTAACGTCGTCTACTAAGTTAGAACCATCTCAATGCCGCCTCATATTGGAATCTTACCATTGGTTGGCGGTGCTTAACGACTACTAGAAGCTGTCCTTTGTCTCCAACTTCTTTTGCCCGCTACTAGGGTTTGTATGGGAATTCCCCCCGTCCCGAAAACGGGGATATCCTGTGAGTTTTTTCCCCGTAATTTCCCCGTTTCCCATCCCGTGGATTATCCCCCGTGATTGGAAATCCCGTGCAAATCGTTCCCCGTCCCCGTAGTATTTCTTCCCCTCCCGCATACCCTACCCGCTACCCTCTTGCGCAAGCAGTAGTCTGTTTTAGTGAAGTTTATTCGCTGAAGTCTTTAATCAGTTAGCTGCGTTTCATTACTCTGAAGCGAAGCGATAGGTGGCAGAAATACGGTTCGCCGCTGGCTCAGTTCAGATAATAGTGGCTCAGTTTTAATGATAAGCCGTAACTGACGAGTACACATTAACGTGAGATGTCTCTTTTCCTATTGTAAATTGTTATGTCATCTTCGCATTCGAGTATGTCAGAAATGTAATTCACTATGCTAATATGAATTATTTGCAGCACAACGAAACGCTGCATTGTAATTGATTCGCGCGAAACAGCGCCCGGTTTGGCGAGCGAACGAATGTACATTGGTGATCCGCTAGCTTCGCGAGCCGGTTTGTCATTCAATTTAGTTTCAGCGAAACCTCCACAAGCCATCTTGCTTGACTGTCACTCTTCAAAATATGCTCTCCTTTTGCAAATACTCGTAGTATCTTCTTAATCGCTCGATTAATACACTTATTCAAAAATGATAGATAATACTCACTCGATGTTTGTATTAATCAAGTATTATAGCGGCTTATTGCACAAACAATGCAACATTTGCAGTTGAAAAGTGCAATACCCAGTCTATTTATATTATATATTCTTGTAACTGGCTTACAAATAGCATAACATATTTTAAAGGATTGTAAAACTGTACAGCTGCTACCTTGTATAAGAATTCAGTGATAAAAATTCGAAAAAGGAACTGTTTCCATGCCAAAAGTTTCCGTTTTTAAGAATTATGCCTTTCAGGATACCGGGCGATTGCAGTACCAGGCGAGCTACATGGCTACTGGACTGCATTCACGCGATTTGGAAGCGGCAAGTTGCAATGGAAGGAGCTTGTCCAACCAACAATTGATCTCTGCCTCAATGGCTTTCCGGTTTCTTCGTTCTTAGCCCATGTGATCAAGGTGAAAGAAGTACTTATCAACGAAGTCCCGTCAATGGGGTAAGATAGAAATATATTTGCGCAATTAATTAGCAGGAAACTGCCAATCTGCGGTGTTCTTGGGTCGTTCATTATCAGTAGGTGGCAGACCTGATCAAATCTTGGTTGGTCTATGCAAATAACCCCACTTTTTTTGCAAAAACACTGTTTATCTCATGAAAAAGTATTATTTATGTCCGTAGTGCTGTTTGGCTGATTATCCCCCATGTCTGTTTGGGGAGAAGAATGGGATTGCAGGACCTGAGCGGCTGCATTATGCAGCCATTGCTAATAGTTGAGCTGTAATTTCCCGTTGAGTTTGACTGGTTTTGGTCTGAGTAGAAACAGACTACAGAAGCGCATACATGTGAGCATGGTGGTTGAGAAAAGCGAGATGCATCATAATGGTCTTAAATTCTCTCTGACAAATGTTCATGCTTGCATAATTGCGGATAGTTTATATGTTGATTATGACAACGTATGCTTCCAAATGATAAACTTTCGCCACGTCTCTCTCTCTTTATATGTGTGTGCAATAAAGCATCAACTGCTTCAATCAATTTTGATTACCTATATTTATTTGCAGAATCTTCAAGAATCCCTCGACGGGAAAAATATTAGAAGCTGGTGATATAATGAAACTGCCTGAACTCGCTGCCACCCTGCGAAAGATCGCCGACTCCAGCGATCCTGTGGAATTATTTTACAATGGCGAAATGGCGGATGCTATTGTGAATGACATGAAGCAAAATGGCACGGGCCTTTCTATATTTTTTCATCTGTCTTCTTTCATTAAACTAATAATGCTGTCTATATATCAAAGTACAGCATTTAAGTCTGCTGGAAGCATTCATACTGCTAATAATTATAGCTTAAACTGCTGGAAGAAAGCGAATAAGCTTATGTAACATTATTTTTAGGCGGTTTGATAACGAAAGAAGATTTGGCCAATTACAAATCGGTTGTACGAGAAGAGCCATTAATAAACGAACATCTGCCGAACAATTTGGAAATTTGTGGACCGCCTCCACCATCATCGTTCGCTGTTGCGCAATCAATCATTGCCGTGATTGGAGGTGCGATAGAGTGTGACAGATTTGAACATATATCAGTATACCCCTCTTAAAAACTAAAATACTGGTGTATGGGACGACGAGCGATCAAGTAATAATTGCTTCTTTAAAAGCCTTTTCTCCGCCCATTGATATTTATTGTGGTAATGCAAGAGTCTTAAACAATTAAGTTTCTGCCTTTACCTTTTCACTGGTTCACTCTACGCAAAATTAGCCAACTTCTTTTCATCGCTAGTAGTGTAAATAGTTTTTTTAAAATTTACCGTTAACGTTCTTATGATGCTCTGAAAAAGGCCGGAACTCTCCCAGTTGCCTTAGTTTCAAATCCACAATAAGTTGATACCAGTAAAAATGTCGTAGCAAGATCGACGACTCTGGTAATTCCATGCATTCATAAAAGTATCATCACTGAAAGTGATCCGCCTCGGGTTTAGGTCGCAGTCCTCACTGATAAGTAGGGCTGTAACGAGGACGAGAAATCTGATATTCCGAGGACGGGGACAAAATCTGATTCCGAGTATGGGGAGTTTTCGGGGACGGGGATTTCGGGCACGGGGACAAAAAAATGCGAAATAAAATCAATTAATATTACTTAAAATTAATAACAGTGCATTGATATACTATAAACTATACTGAACTAATACTAATAGCATCAATAATGATAACTGAGTACGGTAAAATCAAAATTTTCGGGACGGGGAATTCCCCGGGGACGGATATTTCCCCGTCCCCGTTACAGCCCTACTGATAAGGCTAAAAATACGAGTGCGCGTAGCGACCGGAGTCGTAGATCTGGCTACGGCAGGTATTCCACAAACTGGAAGTATTTTCCGCGAATCCAACGATGAGCTGAACTTTAATGTTTTTTATTCATGTTTAACTGCAGAATTTTACGGTCGAGCCGCCGGTACAAATCTTCTCGTCAAGGACCCCCTCGTCTATCATAGGATCATCGAGGCAATGAAGTTCGCTTACGCCCAGCGAACACTGCTTGGTGATAGCGACTTCGTCAAAAGCGCCATTACATTGGCAAAAAATATGACAACATACGAGTACACGGAATGGATTAAGTCGAAAATTACTAGTAAGGCCGAAGCTCAGTCCTACTATGGTGGAATGAATACGTCTCAACCGGAAGATCACGGTACTTCGCAAGTTTCGGCGCTGGATGCGAGTGGAAATGCGGTGTCCACAACGAGCACAATAAATCGATGGTAACCCTTATGACGATGATTGTAATGAAAAATTAAGGATGTTCACCATCCATTCCTCTACTAATCAATTTTGCTGATCCATATCTGATTGGCCATTCGGAGTTGAGGGAGTCCGCTTATTTGTAATTCATATACAAAGGGGTTCTTCTTTGTAATATTTCAGCTCATATTTACAATCGCGAGGTAATTTTTGAGTGACAAAAGTTATGATGGTATCGAAATGGTAGTAATAATATTCAGTTGTGCACAAGGGCTGATTCCATTGAACAAAATGTAAATTTAAAATTTAGGAATGTAGTTGCATCCTTGCATTTTGCATTCATGATTCATACCAAATTTCAAAAATTTGATATGAAACTTTGTCTAGTAAACACTGCGTGCTATAGTTGAACATTTTTAGTCCAATCTGCAACTGTTACTTGCAAATGCGCGCTTTCTTAACTTCTAGAAATTAATTTGCATTGATTAAATTTCTACAACTTTAAGACGGCCATTTCAAGATATATCATTACTGTATCGTCGAACCCTGAAATCCTTAATTTCAGGTTTGGTGCACAACGACGATCTACGGAACTGGGAATTTTATGGAACGATGAAATGGATGATTTTTCAACTCCAGGCTTCAGCAATGGCTTTGGTTTCGAACCGTCAGAAACAAATTTTATTCGACCAGGAAAGCGGCCGATGTCAAGCATGAGCCCAATGATTGCTTACGACAAAACCACCGGAAAAGTACGTTTCGTTTTACTTTGGATTTTTCCTTCTTTACTTCCAAAATTACTGCCATGTTTCCTCGCTTTTTTCGTGGCTGTCAGTTTTTTAGTGCCTCTGTTTCACGTTCATAGTTTAAAATTAATTTCGAAGAATGCGAGGATATTTTCCTAAAATTATCCATAAAAGGAAAGGACCATCAACGATTGAGTAATATTGAAATATGACCAAATTACATTGATCACTTGCGTAAGTGCAGAATAAATTCTCGAGATCAGTTTGCCCTATAACTCGAAACTATTCAATGTGCTGCAAATCGCGCATTTCAATAGTGTGGAATTATGAAGCGCCTTTTAATTGCAGGTAAAAATGGTACTCGGTGCGTCGGGCGGCTCGCAAATAATATCGGCAATCGCAGAAACTGCAATCCGTGCACTTTTCTTCAATCAAACCATTAAAGAAGCAGTTGATTGGCCGCGGTTGCACAATCAGTTCCTCCCGCATTTCACTATGGTCGAGAACGGCTTTCCTCAGGTAATATATTGTTTTTTCACTCTTGGTATGCCTTCAAAAATGAGACGACTTTCTACTGCGCGAACAGATCGTAATTCTATGTCGGTGCGTTGCGAACCTTATGAGTTAGCTAAGTTCATTCCGTTTGTAAAGCTAGTTACTAAGGTGATGGACTGTTAATGAATGACTGCTTATTAAATTGACTCATTTGTACCATTGAATGAAATGCACATTAAAAATGCAATTTTTGATTTTGCGCCTTGACATCAAATTTGATTTAACTTAATTTAAAAATAAGTTGAATTCGCAATGAAATATAATATAAAGCCGTTGAACCGTGAAAGTTATGGCAAATGTCTTTTTATTGAATATTATGTCACTGTACGGTTTAGTTGTGTGTATATCGTATTGGCAAAGCTATATAACTGTTCCTTTCAGAAAATAATCGACAACCTGGAAGCAAGAGGCCAAGAACTGACTATAGCACAATTTGGAAGCGTTGTTCAAGCTCTTACTGTAGGCGCCGATAGCTTTATTTATGGCAATAGCGATTATCGCCGTGCGACAGTCTCTTACCCCGCAGGATTTTGATTGCCAACGTCCGAGATCAATCTGATCAAAGTACTGTCAATGCAAAATGTCAAAGTGTAATTACATTTCTGTATTGTAATCTTATATTTTTCATTGTCATCACACGTATTGCATGCAAATGAGTGATGGCAATGCGGAAGTGTAATTAAATTTTTACATTTTGAGTTAACATTGGTTTTATGAAACTGGCCCTTGACTGCCCCTATTGCGACAATATTCACTCCGCATATCGCTGAATCAGCGTATCCTGATCAAGCTCCTCTGTTTCTTAGGTTGAGTAACCGTATCCCACTTTATTCGTTTTCACAAATATCCAAAAATTTTGCTGTTTGGTAATTGTTTTGCTCGCTCGTCGACTTATACATTTACTATGTTTGCGAATTTGCTAAAGATATTAAATAGCGTGTGACTTAATGCAATAAACCTAGCATAATTGCACGCAGAGAAATATTAATTATTTACACGAAGGCTTTTTGCACATCCACAAAGCAAGTTCAACACATGGACTTCGAGCGTTAGATCAATAAAATAACAGGCGGAACAGAAACAACAATTTCAACCTATTTGTTTTGAAGTCTTTTGCAGAAACATAATCTGCATCTTTCAGGAGCTGATTTTACCCCATTTTCGAATTCGAATAATAAGAAACATATAAGCTATAGTAAAGTTCGGTTATTCTTGCAGAATATTTTGTCTTTGATGATATTAGTACTAAGCGACTTTTTCATTCTCAGTACTTAATCAATGACTTCTCGACATTAAACCAATCCTCAGTGACCTAATTTCACAGCGTATCGAAGCGAATTCTCGTTATTTAAATAATGACCGGGCTTTTCGACAACAAGCCAATCATCCACAATGGCCTTATATCGAAGCGGATATATTTTCAAGGTCTATATTAATGTGCACATGACATGATGCATTGAAGTGCTTAATCAATTTCCAAAAACAAATAAGCTCGAAAGCTCTGCTGAGTGACATAATCTCTTCTCAGAAATAGATCTCAGGGATGCGTACTTCGAGGAAATTTGGTACAACTTTGCGATCATGTATTTATATATTCGAGTCGAGGGGTAAATTTATGCACACAATTTCAATCTTTTCTACCCTGCATATATTTCTGAAGTGTCGGTGTGACGTCAGATTAAGTTGTCTGTCCCTTGTCTCTCTCTCTCTCTCATTTACTTTGCCAACTTCTCATACCCACTCCTAAACTTTTCTCTTTCTCCCTCCCGCTTGCGTCAGTGTCGCGTGAAATGATGACAAAAAGGTTTTGTTTGCTTGTCACGTGGACGACGAACAATAAGCCACACAGTTACGTTAGTCGCTCGACCAATCAATTTTCTCTCACGATATACACACCGTCCACACATGTTTCGTGAATTATTTCCCATCGTTATTCACTCGCACTCGAATCACCCTATTTTAGATTAATCGGCGCTATTAGAAAGAGCTTTTGCAAATTTTCATTACCCTAGAGCACTTCCTCTTTGTTCGGCATGCGTTCAAGGCGCATATATATTGCTATTTCCATACAAACTTCTCATAGCCGAAAAATTGTAGAAACGGAATGAAATCTTGTCGGTGACTATTGCTTCTGCTCGTATCCTGCTAGTGTCTTGAGAAGTATCCTTATTTTGGAGCTCTGTCGCCTCTCAGCTTCAGATCTGATTGAAAACGTGCGCTCTTTCAAAAAAGCGTATAGTAAATATCAAATGAACAGCATTAAAAGTGTTGATCACATTTTGGAAAATTATTGATAATTCTATACGTTGAGAACGCTCGAAGAATCTTTAGTTTATTTCATATTTCGTAAAAATAGAACAATGAATGACAGCAACAATCAACCACCGCCACCACCCACACTCGACCATCGTCTCGGTGCATCGCTCAGCTATTTCGGTCTCGCAACGATTGGTACTGCTATTTATGCCATATTTCTCATAGCCGTTATACGCGGAAGAAAGAAACTTCAATTGAACTCTCATTCGTTTTACGTTTTCGTCTGGCATTTCGCTGTAGCTGATATTGGACTAATTGCATTCACAAATTATTTCGTCGCAGTTCCACTTTCTCTTACTGGACAAGCGCTGTATGGTGATGGTCTATTTTTGTATTTGATAAGCTTTAGCGATTCGTTCTTTTTCTTTGCTGTGTTCTATCTAGTTTTTCTGATGTCTTTGAACAGATTTTTGATATTCTTTCGGCCATCATTGTGTGTGAAGCTTTTTGAAAGGCCGAACATTTATTTTACGCTTATTTTTCCTTGGATTGGCGGATTTATCATGGATGGTATGAGTATCTTCATAGGAGGTTTGTTTTCAAGCTGCTTTTCCACAATAGGTGCAATAACATAGTTGAATATATGGGTCGATAGAGGCAAGTGTTCAGAAGGATGAAACTTTTTAGGATTTTTTACCGAAATCGATGAATAAGCGGGTGGTTTTTGAGGAAGATGATAGTTATAAATAAAATACCCCATTTAAACTTTTGATCGATTTTCCAGAATGAGTATACAAGACTACCGACTACGTTTGATGTTGATCTAACATATCCAACCCTCTCGTAATTTTATGGCATCAGCAAAAGGAAAATATATTGAAAGAGATGTTTTTACTGTCGTCCAAGCATTTCTCAGTCAGCCTTACTATTGAATTCCATTCCATGCAATTCCTATTTCTTAGACCAATGGTTTTTACCAGAAGCTTTTCCCTGTTGGCTGCAAATATTTCTAAGGCCTTTATTCTTTTTCTTGACTGCAAATGAATGTTATCTCAAAGTATTTGCAGGTTGTGTCAAATCGTACGATCATCAGGGCTTTCATTTTTACTACCACTGCTCTCCCGACATGACACCTATTGGCATAATTCAGCAGCAGATCGCCACCTACTACTCGGTTGCACTGCCATTCACATCTTTAATTCTATATTTAGCAGCTTACGTGAAAATGAGCCACTTGCAACGATCCGTAAGCTCAAACGAAGCGACGAGTGCAGCAATTTCGCAGCGCAACAAGCGCGAGAGATCGTTTCTTATTCAAGTGAGTGCAAATTAACATCGTATTTAGCAATTTCAAAGTTTATTACAGTATTTCTGATGTCAGAAATGAAAGAAAAGCGAAATATTTTAGATTTATGAAAGATGGGGAAAATGTAAGGCTGAAACTAAAATATTAGGAATATAATGCAGCATTATCCTGGGTTTGCGCATACAAAAATTTTTAGTTTATAAAATGAAACTTTGTCAAAGAATGCAAACCAAATGGTTGCAAATGAACTGGCCAATTTCTCAAGCAAGATTGATTTCAGGCATTTATCATATGCGTATCGTTGATGATTGAATCAGTTCTTTTCCATTTGGTTCCGTGGTTGGCTCAGAACGACGTCATTGAATGGTATTGGGTGTCACTTTTGCTTGGATGGGCAGTAATTGTCAACTCCTCGATCAATCCTATCGTCTATTTTATTTTCAATCAATCGATACGCACTGCGGTGATGGAATTTCTGGGATTTGCGGCAAAAAATACAACATCAGTACAGGCTGTTCAAATCAGGACTTCAACGAACAATGTTCGGTCGAGACTGAACAGCAATACTCACTCAAGCCAAATTGGCTGACCACAACCAATCGCCATAGTACAGAATATTTGAATTTTTTTCTACTCCGATAGATATTTTTCTCTTGCACGATACGTACATTGATTGTGCTGCAAGCTATTTCTATCGACGTTTTAAAAAACTTTCAAAACGCGTACTGTTATACTCTTCGACAAATAAGGATACTATTGATTTCATTGATTGCCGAATAAATGTTGCGCTTAACTGTGCGAGAATATATATTTTTCACTGTCAGTAAAGATATATCTGTAAGTAATCACATTATTATGGTATAAGAGACTTTGATTTCGGCGCATTTGTCCATCTATCATCTAATAAAATATGAAGTGAACTCTGCTTCAGATCCCTTTGCGCTTGCGCAGCTTTAGTTCGTAAGCACACAGACTCTGAATTGGAACAATGTCCGCATGTAACATCAGACAGTCATGCTGTTATTATGAAGTTTTGCTCAACGCATGGTGCGCTCAATATTCTATAAGCTACCGTGACGCGCATGATAATGAGCATTTTTTGGAATTGCAAATGAACTCATAGTATCACAATTGGCATTTGATAGCCAGCGCGGCATGTTACAAATTATTTATACGCCAACTGCTATCTTTATCGGCCCGTTGAATTAGTTAGCAGACAGATCACCTATTCACCAGTTTCATTTTGTGCGGAGCTCATATGATATTAAAAGAGAATAAATAATAACAACTGGTGCTTTTGAACTGATTGCCTTGACTTTCTTAATTACACATGGAAATTTAGGACCAAACTATTTGAGTAAAGATAGCAAGGAAAAGAGTTTACTATCGCTAATCACATTTTCTGAAGAAAGCTTTCGTGGCAACTTGCTGCCAACTTCATATGTAAGCATTGATTGGCCAGAAGTTGGATTGACCGCGCACAGTACTATGCGTTCATGAATAAAATTGTAAACTTCTCTCAAAATTTCTTTGTTAACACAAAAATGTCCAAAGGAATAAAGTAAATAATTCACCATTAATTCAGATTTTGTATAAATTGTTGTGAGACCGATAGTTGTTGAGAGATCAAGAACTTGTCCTCTTTCTGATGTCAGGAAGCTGCGAGCATGCATAACAGCAAAAAATTACAAGTTATAATCGCGTCTGTTCGCGTCCGTCACATCGCGCACATATCTTTGATAGGCTAGTTCAATTTTATCGACAACAGATTCACATAAACGATTCGGTCCCATATGTAACGCATACTGACGAAAAAATCTCATTCCCTGCTTTTCATCGTATAATAGAACCAATACACCAAATTGCACAGCGCGAATGAGGCAGGGAATAGCTTCTGACAGAAAGAATCCAAATTATCGCCAGTCCATGGTGTTTTACTTGGGAATATCTCCTTGTTAAGTAGCATGCGTTTAGTACGCTTCTTAGGATCCACGAAGAGTAAAACGCGATTCTTCTCGGTATTGTTTGTATTAGTGCGACTTCTAGCAACAGGAGTGTCGCAAGAGACAAAGGCTGTCTCGGATTTCGTCCAGAGACAACTGTTTCTTCGCCATTCGTCGTCTGGAGACATCGCAGCGGACGATGGATCGTCGCCCTCGGCGCACGCTAAGCGATTTCGGAGGCGATTTAGCTGACTCTAAAATGAAACTCGGAATAATTCTATTACATACAGCTTCCTCTTTTATTCCTTTTGAAATTAGTTGTTCCAATGAATTTTATGCAATAATACTGCGCGCGAACTTGCGAAGAATTTCTTCAAATCGCGATAATCAAAGCAAACATTATTTAAGCTCAAAAAAGTTATTAAAAGTATCAAAAAAGTTGTGTAAAAAGATTTCGTGAGAAGTATTTTACAATAGGAACTAGATTGGCAAGTGCTTGGCCACATTTATCCACTTCCATCAGTCCTCTAAATTTTAATTTCATAATAAAATGTGCATTAAATTAACTACGATTGATTGAATATTAAATACACTTACTACTTCATTCCTGCCCTTTGAGCCGCGACTATCGTCCGACAGAGTTCGCACACGAAATAAATCACGATTTAGGGCGGATTCAGTGTCGGAGGCAAAATTTTCAGTTTGCAGTGTAGGCGAAGTGGTAGTGCTCGTGGAACAACCGCCGGCAGTAGTGACGCTATTTTTCTTCTCCAAGTAACCGACGCACGCCAGCTCGACGATTGACAGGAATATGTACCCGACGCAGCCGAACATGTATATATCTAGCCCTTTGACGTAACTCACCTAGAAATAAAAGTTAATGTAAAACATATGTAAGGTGATAAACTAATGTAAAATCTTGTTTCAGTATTTGCCTATTTATGAGTTATATGCGCGAAGCTTGATTAAAATTACATGTCATAAAGATCATGTATACGTAGTATTGATCTTATTGGGCTACTACCGATCAATATCTTGCATAAAGTAAGTGTTGAAGGGACCTTTTAAAAGTAGCTACATAAAAGAATAGGATATTGTATCGCCTCTCGAAGTGCGCCGCATAAGAAGGAACGATCGTTACCTTTGGCAACGTCCTCGCGACGTTTGAATATTGCAAAGTTAGCGCCATTAAAGACGATACACCAAGAGTAACGCGCGCGGGCAGCGACTTCCGGTCCAACCAGAAGCTAATCCACGAAATCAGCACCATGCAGTAAGTGGGAAGGTAGATTTGCAGGATGTAGAAGCCGAAGGAGCGCTTGAAGAAGAACTTAATCTCCAGATTATCCCATACCCCCGCTGGATATGTATACTGAGAACGGATGTAGTTGTAGCGCGTGAGATGGAAATCGGGCAATAAAGTACTGCAAATTGAGCAAATTTCTTTAGCATACGCTAGCATCATTACGGAATAAATTTAGATTTATGATTAAAAATCTTTATCAGTTGCTAAATAGTATGATATTTCATAACAAATTATTTGAATTAGTGAAGTTGTTATTTAGGTATTGATTAAATTTCTTAGTCAATTAAGGGTCATCCTGGTGAACACTGTGACCTTACAAAAAGCAGTGCGTTAACCGTAGCGAGAGAATTAACGCAATACAATAATTGAAAAGAGCGATAATGACGATGTTTGTATATCCACTAATTGAATTTCTCGCACAAAATTTTTTGTTTTAAGAAAGATAAAGAAGAGATTCTGAGCGTGCCTGCCAATTATTTCCACTGGAGGACCATTTCGCTTCCAGTACAAGCGCACTTTTCCTATGTTGAAAGAATAGCTTTCAAATACGGCTGTGCACTGCACTTTGTCCATTGGGAACAAACTAAAGTCCATGTCGCATGGCGCCTCGACGACCACTCTGAAAGAAAAGTTGCAAAAATTCGACGTGATTGAATGAAAAAGTAGTAATATTATTCCATCTTTCCTCACGAATGTACATTATGCAACAGATAATATCGCAATCGCAAATTTAATTCATCAGAATACGATAATTTTCTTGCTGTGAGGAGCAGTGAAAACGTTATGCGCGAACAAGTTTGCAGCTAGACTCTTTCGCGATGAGACCGAAACTTGACTAGCTGATCATCCAAAATATTTAACTATGCGAGTATCTCGCGTTCTGTTATATAAACTATATCGTATGAAAACTGTTTCAGTTTCCCCCGGCTTGCCTGTAATTCATCCATACTGTGCCGTTTGGAAAGATGGCCAAGAAAATATTGGGCGTCGGCGAATTGTGAATTCGGGACTCCTTGCTGTTGACGATGCATACGTTCGGCAGCCATAAATGATCAACCATTCGATGGCTTAGTGATAAGTTTGTCAAGCAGTGGGCGCCTTCGTAGCTCTGCAATTATTAAAAGTTATTTATAAGCAAATGTTAAAGTAAATAATTGTGTTCATGCAACCAATGGTAGCATACGTAATCAAATTGTTTTCCTATTACGTCAAAAAGTTAAGATCTATGTCAGGCCGCCTGGATATCGGTCAGGTTGTAGCGTTGTAAACTCTTATGAACGTAGCTACCAACTTTACTAAACCATCGTATCAAGAACTTCATTTTCCATCTACCATTCGCTACCGAATCCTGCGCTCTCACCAATGGGGTTTATTAAATTGTAAAACTGCTATCATATCAGCAAAATAGTAATTACTGACATTCTCTAAAATTCAGTTTTTTCAAACTGATACTGTCGTTTTGTTAGAAATTTCGAATTCATAGTATTGCTGTGAAGTTCATCAACGCCACTGCTATCATTAATTTCTGATATCATAAATTTCGCTAATTCTCTCCTGAACGCTTCATAGTTGACGATCAAAATGGATAAAGAGCAATCGTCTACCTGAAAATCTAAACCGGGATCGTGCCAAATCTGACTAAAAAGAATATCCATCTTGAAGCTGCTGGTAATCTCGTTTATCTCGGAGATCAGTTGAATAAGTAGCTCCAGATCAACGTCGACACCCATCAATTTAGGCACCAGATTTCGATCATATTTCTTTAAGACATCGGTAAGAATTCGAGTCGCCGCCTTTTCAGCTTGGCCAATGACGCATAGCTCGTCGATAGGCTGCTCTTCAGCAACTAAATAAATCGATTTTATTGACCGACGGTCGTCTCGTGGTCACATGTTTAAAGGGAATATCAGCGATCGGCTTACCTCTAACACGCCTACTGCGCTATTTTGAAATGTATAGGGCATAGCAGCTGCCGAGTTATTTTCAGCGGACCGCAAAAAGAGCATGTACTACTTGGATTGTACTTGACGGCGCGGCAAATTTGAAAATATCTCTCAGTGATGTACGCACAGAACTTGCCCTTGAAGTTTTCTGACTGAGAACGCTCGCGCGCTACCCGTTGTAATAACTGTCAGACGCATTTAATTAGTAGGACCTTTTTGCTTCCCCATCTGACCTACGAGCGGCGCTCTACTCAAAGTACTCTTTCGCTCGAGTAGACTATAGTCCCTTTCTTATTCCGTTTACACTCCGCACATTCCAGAATATAGTGCTGAGATTGAAGCGAAGTTGATGGATTCTCGCAATTGCTTTTTGTCACTCCCTTACCAACGCAAGTGCCAGAAGGTGTTTTGACAAAACCACCGCGGCATTCGCATGTCACTTCTTTTTCATCGCCCCACTCTTTGCAGTAAGAAGAACGTAAGTCGCACTTGTCACACTCTGAAACAAGATCGGCGTCAATTTCTACATCAGAATTCGTGTACAATTTAGCATAATTCCACATGTGTAACGGTTCAGTCCAGAAATGGCGCCAAGATTTGATAGGAATTAAAAATCACTTTAAGCAGCGAGAAAATTTTTTCTTTCTTTCTATTATTTGAACGTGCATTTCTCCAGAACGGAGGAGTATCTCTTTGAAACCTCGCATTCTCACCACCCAGTGGCTGCCACGATAATCCTAATTTTTGTTCTAAAGAAGAAGTTAAAAATGAGCTTCACTCCTGCCGGGATTTCTCGAAAATAAGCCCACCCGAAAATAAGCCCCCCCGGGCGTATTTTCGAAAGTCTTCTCGAAAATAACCCCGGGCTTATTTTCCGGTCAAAAATTATTCCGTCCGCGTCAAAAAACATACCATTTACCGCTGTCTTTTCTCGAAAATACGCATATTATATCACAGTACGACACGATTTTACAATAAAATTATCGCAAAACACGCGGTGAAAAAATTGCAATCGGTTGCGCTTATCTGCTCTACTGTAATATTGAGTGCATTAGGTTTACTTTTTAGACAGTATGTTCATAAATTATATTTAAATGCTATTTTTATGAACTGGAGGGCAAAATACTGCAGTTCCTGCATTTCTCGAAAATAAGCCCCGGGCGTATTTTATGGAAAAATGTTGAGGCTCAAAAATGCTATTTCTCGTAAATAAGCCCGGGGCTTATTTTCGAGAAATCCCGGTGCCTTTATTTTAATTTCAAGCACTAAATATGTAAAGCTTCCATCAGTTGTGTGGCTGATAAAAATCCCTACTGGATTATGTTCACTGCTTGGGCTCAAATGATGATTACAATCCTTTATGTGCAGCAGTGGTTAGGCAGGTTACGTTAGGAATTACTTCAATTCAAAAGGAGAAAATGTTAATGTGAACTAGGAAATGAGTAGGATTTTTCATCTTATTACAGCGATATGCTCTCAAAAATATTGACTATGGAGATGCAGTCTTCAATGATCCAATCTTTAGATAGTCTATAGGGATAGTGCATATGTAAATTTGAGAATTATTCTGTAAATAAAAGTATATCGAACAGCGGTCCAACTGTAGGATCAAGGTAAGTTCTGCAATCCTAACAATGGAACAATTCCACAAATTTAGTGTCTTATTGACAAAAAATGAAGAAAAAAAGTACTTGGATTAATCGCAGAGCAGCAGTTAGCAAACAGAAAAGAAGCTGTGATCAGCAGAGAAGCACTCGAAATTCCAACATAGCTTTTCTGGAGCATTTCTCGCGTAGCCCAAAGCTACACGGAACGAGGGTCAATTTTTACCTGAAAT